>JAQQFT010000411.1:0-27354 GCA_029582265.1 Zoroaster sp. YZ-2022 | reverse complement strand
AACACCCAGATTATGTATATCTTACAGGATCTTAGACTGCGTTTCATACATATATAGTACTGTATTACGTATTTAACTCTGTTCTGTTATGAAGGAGGTTTATAAAAGGGTGCAATCCCCAAACCCCTTTAAATTTTTATTTAAAAAGTTGTTCAAATTAACAAAAGACCATTTCATACTGAACTTTGTTTTTGAACATCTTGAATTCAATCAAGACACCAGCATATCCCCACAATACAATGTCTGTTATGTGTTTGTTTATACAAAATCTTTTTTAACCATTTTAAATGAAATATCATTTCAATTTATATTATGATGGAAAATAAATTTCAAATAAAGTCCAGAATTCATTTATGGAATATGACTGTTTTTGGGAATTTTAAATAAATCATTTAGTTATAACAAAATTAAGTATTTTAAAATATTATCCAACACAGAGATCATAAAATAGTTATTGATCCGTTTGCTAGAGATGGAAAGTTAAGACAACAATTTTGGAAACTTAAAATTACGGTCACTTCATTTTCTGATGATGACTAGAGTAGATTAGTCAAACGTTGAGAACAAACCAACCGGCTCTTCTCAGAGCCATCACTTCTTCAGAAGAGATCATTTGGTGTCACCGAAAAGAACTCAAATAATTATTTCAAAGCTGCTTTTTACAACCAAATTATACTGATTACAGTACTTCTCTTTTTGGCGAGTGCAAATCTTAGTTGCCTCTTTTGGTGGAAAAACTGAAACTGATTTATTAAAACGACGTATTTTCAAAACCACAAAATTATACTTGAAAATGCGATTTGCGATTGGGACAAATGTTTCCATTCGCGTTATATATATATATATATATTCATTATGTTCTCAAAAAATCATATTTTGCAAATTGTAATAAATCAAGTAAAGCCCATTGTCCCGTCAGATCAAACATCTAAACGCTAACCTTGATTTCTGTATTAATGGTCAATCCTGATGTTGTTGTTTAAATTCTGAAATATCGAAAATGGGTATTTCCTGATGTGAAATATCTAAAAGTGTTTGTACGTCCCAATTGCTAGTGGTATGATCATATACAGCAAAATCATCGAACCACCTGTGGGTCATAATTTGTTTATGAAACTGTTTAAAGATAGTTTCCCTACGTGTTTCTGCTATTTTTAAAATCAACTTCGGAAATTTTCATTTGAACAGCTGTGAAAATTGCGGCTGAATAATTTTGTCTTAGAGAACAAGTAACAGCAAAATAGTTGGATATTACATTTTTAAAGGGAGGGTAAAACATTGATGGTAATTTTCACTAAACTGCTTTATGTGACATGGATCTTTTCCATGCTCTCTTTAATCAAGATATACATTAAGCAACCTGTGAATGTTTCAGCTTATTACGTTCTGTCATAAATAAGAAAATGCATTTTAGGAAGAACATTTTGAAATAGTTTTACTTTCTTTTTTAAATGACACCTCAAACTAAATTATTTATAGGCCGGAAGGTTGATACTGTCAAACTTTACACCGTAGATTTATATTAACATTTGAAAAACATTAATTACCAGTTCTATCTTTATCTTCAAAGTTATGATTGGCTTTGCTTTTTGAAATGTATTTATCCAGAAAAGTATAATTTACGCCCCCTCTGTCAATTTTGAAATAATGTTTATAATTATACACACGCTGTGATTTCACTTCGGGCAGTTCTTTATACAACAGTTAAGTAAAAGGGGCTCATTCCCCATTATCATTGTTTTACATCTTTGAAGAAAATGTAACCGTGGTACTGACTTTTTACACAGTAGGCCAATCACCACTGCCCTGTGTCTTATGTTCGATCTGGGGAAAGTGTAACAATATTATTACCGCCTTAAATTTTTAAATTTGTGTCCTTCATTTTGTTCATGTAATCAATCGGGTTTGTGTTTTTTTTCAAGACTAACATTAATTAAATTTGACATGTACAGAAAATGTTATAACACACTCACTGGCCAAAAGTATTGCAACATGATTTGTACGAGACATTGCCTAGACGGATGGCCGATTATCAGTCCGTGGTTACCAAAAGTATTGAAGGACTTTGTTTCCGAGCAAGAACAGTAAAAAAGAACATTGACTTAAAACACAGGCACTTTCAAGAAGTCTTAAGTATAGTGTAAATAAAATAAAATAAATTATTGTAACACAGTTCTACAAACTGAACTTTGGTGTGAATATCAATGTTGCAATACTTATGGCCAGTGAGTGTGTAACATTTCCTATACATTCCTTTATTTGTTGGTCTTGAAAAATTATAATAAGGAAAAATTGGTCACCTGTCCAATTCATACGGCGGTTTTGTCTGTGCAAATTTTTATTGACACCACAAAACACCTTTCTTTTTAGTTTATTTTAATATGTAAAATCTAAATTCGTAATGGGACATGTCCCCAATAGGATCCATAATGACCAAAAAAATATGTGTCGTATTTTTCTTCTTGAAATTTTGTAAATATAGGTAACTCCCTATAAAGCTATATCAAGTTTTCATAATGTTAACTAAATTAATATTTCTGCAATTTTGATTGTAGCCTAAGATTGATTTGAACGAGTGTCATTAAAGTTTACTTTTGCAGATCAAACTTTGGAAATAACCTTTAGATTTCTGCAAAGTCATGTTGTTGTTACTGATGAGAAATATTGAGAATGGGTATCGAGAATGGGCTGATGTGAAATATCCTCGATGTTCAGGTGTTTACGAGGTCGGCCTTGCATGGACACAATGTCGGTCGTCTCAGTAAAACCCCTATCTGTGCCAGTATTTTGTAATGTTTGGGAAAAAACTTTTTCCCAATTTTTTTGCTGTATTTCTGGCAATTTTATTTTTCATTTAACTATATTTATCTTGAGGAAAGGATACAAAAAGATACTATTTTACTTGGGGATACTTGAGGATACAAAATAATTTACAATAACACATTTCACCAAAAGTGTATAATCTGCCTAAAATGACGTCATTCACCTTCTTCAAATATGGCATACTTGATGCCATCAACTTTATTTATCGAGCCTTTTAAATTCCAAACAAAATTCGAAATATCCGACCCCAAGGCAAGATAGCCTTTCGTTTTTTTGTGCCTTTCCATCCACGAAAAGAAACCCGCCGATCATCGGTCCTTGGCCTCCTCTTTAAAAACTGGCTTATTCACACCCCTTCAGACTTTATACGCCTATGGGCTATAACAAAAATCCATTTGTATTTTCTGCAAAACTCCATTTTCTACATTCGTAATTGCAATGACCCGTGGGTTGTTTGGTTCTCTATGTGCTGGTCGTTATTACTGTGGTAAGGAGAATTTTATTATTTATCATCACTGTCCCTTTGTTGTTACCGGTATTTCAATCACAGGAATCACAGGGCTAACAACTTTAACAATTAAAAATTTCTTTCAAGTTGTTCTGACTAATTTTTCAAGATCAACATTAATTGAATGTACAGGAAATGTTATAGGCCTGTGATTTCTCAAGATTGTCCTGATTTCAGGAGTTTTTACAAATTTTCTTTTTCCTCAAAAACGTTTTCTTGAAAAAAGAAGTAGCCACCAAGGAAAGAAAAAGTAGCCTGTATTTGTCAAACCTCTAGTTTCTTGTTTGTGGGGATGTGGAGGTCTGTAAATCCTCCAAAATTAAACATCCAGGAGGTTCAGTGGGCTTTGTCCTCTAGACCAAAGGGAATCAGGCCCACTACCCATTTTCAAGTTTTTACTTTTGTCAATTTACATCCCTGTATAAAGAAATTTGGGCACCTGTAAATCCCTTCGACACACAAAAACACTTTTCGTTTGGTTTTTTTTATGTAAAATGCTAAATTCATAATGGCGACATTTACCTATAGATCCATAATGACCACAAATTGTGTATATCGTAGCTGTATTTTCCTTAAAATTCGCATTTTGTAAATAGGTAATTCCGCTATAAAAGCTATACAATTTTCCTAATGTTAGCTAAATTAATATCTCTGCAATTTTATAGTTTGTGTGTGGATCTTGTTTATACATATTACATTTGTACTTTGACATCTAACATCAATGTTATAATTTGACATAACCTAGTAGGTATAGTATAGGAGTACAAACAAAAAAATTGTTGATTTTATTTATAAACTTTCTTGGTATAAAGCTGATGGTAGTATTACCCTGCCCTGTAAAATGTCAGGTCAATTTATGAAAGAGTAGGCCCTGCTCTGCTCTCCCTTTGGAATAATACCGCCCTCTTTTAACTAGGTTTGTGACACCCTGCAAATTAACGTTTGCAATTTTCTCCCAAACGTGCGGACCGATTACGGGGATAGTATCGTCACGATCAGAGCAGACTGCCCACATGGCACGGAATCGTGCCCGAGTTTCATGGGCGTCAACAGGTGGGGACAGGGGACATGTCCCCCACCAAAAGTGGGGATATCATATCGTTGTCCCCTTTTCGAACAATAAAAAAAACAAATGGCGGGGCATATGTTCGATTTTTTGTATCAAATTTCTGACTCAAATAGAATCAAACTCGATATTAGTGAAAACAGCCATTTTCGACTCATTATCAAAATCATCAAAATTGAGCGAAAGAAACCCTTGCCGCCGTGTGTATCCTACTAGGTAGACCTATAACGTTACTCACGGAGACAGGAGGTGGACGCTTAATATTCCTGTACCGTACAGTAGGAACATATTGAAGCCAGCCGCGCACGTGTTTTCCCAACCTGCTCACTATGCACAAACGGCGTGCGGTGCAGAATGCCAACACACTTTTTGAGACATGCGCACTGAAAGCCAAAGTCGTATTGCTAACACAAATGTTGGGACAGGCAAAAGTAGATATAATCTGAATTATTCGTGGAATTATAATAGAACTAGGACCTTTAATTCAGGGCGGATGATCGCGGATCCAGGAGGGGTCCCGTTTTTGTAGCATGGATTGGGTTTTAACAAATAGTATAAATTTCAATATTTTTCTTCAAGAAATATACAATTATTTAACAAATATAGCACCCTTTAACCTAAGCACCCTTAATTATCAAACAATCTCTAAGAAGGGACACCCCCCCTTAGATAACTCCCAGGACACCCGATCACTAATTGGGCTCATGTCCCCCCCTTTCATAAGCTGTTGACCCATGCCGAGTTTAAAGGTACACCGCGTTTGTCGCGCGAGTGGGCGATAAAACGCCCTCAATATTTTATTGTTTTACATACATGGTTGGAAAGATCTTTCAAAGTAGAATATAATTGTCCACACAAATACTCCCGAAAAAACGTGTTTTCCTGTTTTGTACCCCAAAAAATGTCATGTGACTTTTTGAACAAAATCTTTCCCGAAAACTCACGAGGACAAAAGTGATGTCCCCTTTCAGACGTTTAAAGTTTATTACTGAACCAAATTCAAGAATATTTTTTTTTATAATTCATTGATACAAAAATGAAATGATTTTGAAACAATGGTGAAATTTTCAAAATCGACAAAAGACGAAAGTCTTGGCACTTTCGGGCACCGGGAACCGAACCAAGACTATCCAGTACAGCCATGGGGGCCAGTGCGGCAAAGCGCCCCGGGGGTGAGCCTACTGGTTGAGCCATCAACACTTTCGCGTGGAAGTGTAAAGCAGGGGGCTCGACCCTGTGGTTTCATTTCGTGTCGGGTATTTTTAATTTGATACTGCCACGGTTTGGTTTGGAAACAACAATGACGCATTCATTCGGAACATCGTCACAGCCCTTCATTATATCAACGCCAATAAAAAAATTACAAAAACTTTCGGGTTTGGAAGGCCATCCGTCAAAATCAACGCCAGGATTTCGACTGAGCGGGCTGGGCGAAAAGGCTCACCGTCTCGGCAAAAAAACGACGCATGGCGACCATTGACAGGCCAGCCAACCTCAAATGATGGCAAACACTCAGGGATTTGATTGTTGAACGTGATGGTGACCATGATGACACCATGAATAATGTCGCTTTTGTGGGATTATTGTTGGACGGAAAGGTAATAAAGAAATATTGTTTGATAATATAATACTCGTAGGGGCTTTTGTTGGCTGTATGCTGAACTCTTATGATGAATTTCTGTTAGCCATCACATTATTTTGATAGTTCCTGTGGCCCAAAGGGACAATGATATTGTGATGATGTTTAAATACAGACATGATAATTATGAGATACAGTTTAGAAAGCAGAACAATTTCCATGAATTAGTTGTAATTTCCACCATCGATGCCCGGGTATTTTAGGGGGAAGATGGTCAAAGGGTCATGTGAAAATTCATGGACTGGAGGAAATAGCATCAGGTACCATTATTCCCCTAAACGTACAGTACAGTACGAGTACAGTCAATACAGTATATTTTTACTGCATCAACACCATGTAGAGTTCAGCTGATTCCATTTCAGTATTCACAGCACAAAGCTAGAGTAGAGTAGAGTAAATAATGGATTGATTCAGATTTTTTTTTATCCCATAATTTTTTGTGTAGGCCTATATATAGAAAACTTAGTTGATGTAAATATTTGTTTTCTATCTAAAAAAATCAGATTTACAGAAACAAATTCTCATTTAAAAAAAATAAAGTTGTGCATTGGTTTTCCCCTTGTGCATGTTAATGTTAACTTGTCCATATTAAAGGGACAATATCACGATCAGACAGACTTTCAACAGGTCATGGAATCGGTGTCCTGTTTAAATGAACACTGTGACTGACAATAACTGGCTCTTTTATGCAGCAAACGGTAATATGACCTTATCATGTGGGGTATTATTTTCAGTCACTGAGTTAATCTAAAACTACACTTTGATTCCATCCCTGTTGATCGTGACAATATTGTCCCTTAAAGCCAAACTTTAAAAGGTTGATTGTTTAATGTATTCTCGATTCAAAGAAAGTAAGGATACTTTTAGAAGCAGTTTTGTCATCATTTCCAATACTATGCCTTTAAGTTGTGAGACAAAGTGTCGACAATATATTCCAGATAAATGCATGTTTTGTTCTCCTGACATATCTATGCTTTTTATAACGGCAAAAATGTTGTGATAAATGTTTAAAGATCAATAGCTAATTATTGATTAGATTGAATGTAAATAGTGTCTTTAGATGTGTGCCTACATGGTATAGCCTATTTTAGATCATATATTTTACAAATAACAATTTTATATAGTTTGAATACAAGTAACAATTCTCTCGTTGGCAAGTTTTAAATTGCCAAAATTAATTAAGACATTTCTTTTGAAAACAATGTATTTTTTTGCTATTCGAACTATTGACAGAAACTATCATACACAAACCTTTAATAATTATGCGGGGTTTTTGTCTGAACCTATTAATGAATTTTGTCATAAATAAATTAGGTTTATCACCAAGATATCAGCATTCGTCGTATGGACTGGCGCCAACCACCGAGACTTTATTAGTTTATCGCCTGTTTAGGACAGACAATAATTGTTATACATAAATCTACAATTTATGCTGTTTTTGGTCTGCTGTTTGATCTGAAACAGAATCTGTTCATTAATATTTCATCATTTTTTCAAAAAATGCAAGATCACCATGAATATTAAACGTGACAACCGAACAAATATTGGTATAATTGGATCAACCAGTTCGAATCTGAAAATTTTAAACGGGGTGTTGCTCACTCAAATATTTATATTTAGGTATGAAATAAGTACAGATGATAAGATCATATAATTTAAGATCTTCATGACACGTGTAAGTTCTCCCCTTTTTCGTTTAAGCATTGCTTGATTTGTACCGGTATGCATTACTACACCTTCCTGACAAAAAAAAAAGGTGTGATATTATTGTTACGCATGATGTGAAGGTCTTCTAGGGTATGCATGACGACAGTGTGTCAAGGTTTTCAGAGTGGAAAAATATTGGGGTATTGACTGACACAAAACTCAAATGAAGCGACAAATTATGTCAAAATACAGGTTAAATTCCGACGATCAATTTCCCGAAACACCAACGTTTGGGGTCCGAGAGACACTATTTTGCCAACAAGTGGGCTGACCGCCCGTCCCCTCCCACCCACCCACCCTTTGGCTACGCCACTGCGTGACAACGTGTAACCCCGATAACTGTAAGTTGGATGGTCTTTCCAGGCTCCGTAGGGCATGTCGGTTGATTCAGTCACGTGCAAACTCTTTTTTCTTGGTTTCCCATTAGGCATTCAGTATGTGCAATTTTCACAGAAATAGAGCAGGAGTCAATGTTGTATAAAACTCAGGGCTCACTTTGTTCTCTGTTTATCTCCTTACTCTGGTTTCACGGTACGGTTGAGGATTGATGAAAATGTGAGCTTTACACGGTCTGAAAATGAACTAGAAAGCAGAATTTGTCTATCCCGTGGGTACTTTAAGTTTAACACGGAAATAATTTCGAAACGGGGTCATTGCTCCTGAAAAAAAGTTGTTGTAGGCCTACCTTACAAACGGAAGATATTATACTAGTGTAAGTTACCTCTTTTATATTTTTATTGTGTTGCTTTCATTAAAGATGGTAATATTAAAGGGGCAATATCGTCGCGATCAACAGGGCATAGAATCGGTGCTATTTTTTGATTAACCTCAGTGACTGCCATAATACCCCACGTGATAAGGTCTTAAACTTATTACCGTTGCTGCTGCATAAATAAGCCAGTAATTTTCAATCACTGTGTTCATCTAAACTAGGATCGTTTCCATGCCCTGTTGAAGGTCTGCTTTGATCGTGACGATACTGCCCCTTTAATACGCTGAAAATACCTGTTCAAACCCGGTTTTATTTAATCACACTCGGGGAAAATTGCGTGTGCAAAAAGGGTATAACTCTTTGTCACTAATCAGGTAGACGCCGGGTCGAAAAAGGTTGTTTCTTCTACAAACTTCACGTGGCGGGAAAAGTTTTCAGCCAGGCATATCAAAACAGCCTTAGAATATATAAAGAACATTCTGTGTTTCTTAATAGGCTCCCATTTATTGATTAAAAAGCATAAAGCTTCCATGACTGCCGGACTTGGCGCTGCACGCTCGCCTGATTTCATTCAGCAATGATCTGGTTTATCGCCTATGGCATGTATAAGAAATTGTTATATGTTAACTTCCTACCCTTTAAAACAAAACTGGAACCATCTATCCTTTTTATCTGGTTTATTCTACTGATTGTCTGTCAAAAAGTGAGACTGTCCAGCCCAAATCCATACGACTTGCCTTCTAAGTTCTATGATACTTGTGCTAGATTGTTAAAGACTGTCCGATCAGTATAACATGAATTAAGGAGTACAAGTTCGTCTTGATTTTTACTACAAGATACTGAATTACTGAAGGGTTTTTGGATATGCCAGGGCGATACAGTAAAATAAACAGAGCAAACCTTTAAATATGAATTGGTGTTTTTCCATATTTTGATTGCTGATTCGCTTATGATTGTTCTTATCTGAGTGTTTACAAACATACTACAATGGATATGGACAACTCGGGAATTAGGCGGGAAGCGGCAGTATTTCAGTGTTATGACAGGTGTTCTGGACGAACTTCTAGAACAGGTTGATTACAGTTACGAATGTAAAAGTCCGATAAAGTAAAGAATTCGTTAAACATAACCGTTTTGTGCAAACGGGACTCTCTGGCCGACTTCCATTCTTCGATCTGACTGGATGATCCGAACCGTTGCGCTTATTTTTTCGTTTACTTTATGCAACTTGTCATCTCGTCAACTTCTCCCTCAAAAAAACCTGCCTGATATCTTTAGAGTTGGCCAACAAGGACAACCTGGGGTATGCAGCATGGCGGTGGGCCTGGTTCAGATCTCGTCCTAACTAGATTCCTTCGGGACAAAATTTTTTCCCCGCCCTCGCTCCAGTGTCATGTCTTGGATCTGTTTCCAAACTGGAAGATGCATGGGACACAATCTACAATCAACTCCCGGAAACCTTCCAAGTGAGCTCCCATAAATGTGATCTTGTCAAAACCATGAAGTTACCGGGGGATGTTCTTGGGTTTATTAGAGGCTGACATCGTACTTTTATCAATCGTTCTCGGCGGTAGCTGCTTTCTTCAGAAATGACCGGCAAGGTAGCCGTCTTCGGTCTATTCTTAGTGAGTTAAAGCGTGGCTGTTTGGTGTTGTATATAGACAATGAATACCGTGATGACGCTTTTCTAAAAAAGTTCCTTTGCCCGCTGGTCTGGAAGTAATGTTTGAATTTTCCGGTAAACCAACTTTCCCTGTGGTCATTTCCACACCATAAAAAATTACTGCCAAGATCTAGATTTTGGTCAATGCGGGCTGCGATGTGACCATCCGGTTTTTCCGCAAAACCAGATCAGTGCAAAGCAAGTTCAGCCAAGTATTATGGGCTTTGCCCACTGGAGTTCACTATGTTCGACCAGCCGCTTTCAACCGACCCAGAAATTACAAATCGGTGTTCGACCACCGCTCCACAATCATCAACATCTGACCATAGCCGATCTGAAGGCAACCGCTTTGTCTTGAAACGCCAACCTCTCGAATTAAAAATTTCCCAATGTTCGACCACCCGCTCTGGAACCATTAATATTGGACCATGGGGTTGGGAAAGTGAGCAATCAAACATCTGGAACCGTTTCCTACATAATCTAAGGGTTGTTGTTGTTGTTGGGAATGATTAAATAAAGTCATTTTATGCAAACTGGAAATTCTCAATGTGAATTCCATCCTCTCATCCACTATGTTTTTAACCTCTTGCTGTACTTATTAAAGTTTTCTACCTAAAAAAGAGATCTTAGCGGCCATTTGTTCTGGTAACCGTTAATAATAGATGGGCGTGTGGCGCACGCGAACCGGTTAACCAGAGATAAATACCGGTGATCAATGATCAACTTTCTACGTCACAAAACATAGTTAGGGTTTTGCCAAACTGGGTGGCCGCCAGTCAAAATAAAAAAATTACATTTGGCATAAAATGTTTAAATTTGTAGCAGAATCTCTTGCTAACCATGTTTACAATGTTTGCTCACTGATGATGGCCGTCCATACAAAATACTCAAGTAACAAATAAAAAATGCCCTGCAAATAAAAATGCCCTTCCGCCCTCATGGCCTGGATGGGGCGATTACCCATCTTCAGAATCTCATCCTTTTTTTGTATTTTTTGGTATTCCGCGGAAATCATCCTGTTACACTAAAGGTCACGCAAAGTGTAAACAAGTCACATGGTCTATACAATGGGATTTTTCCCAATGAGAAATCTTTCGACCCCTTTTTTGTATTTTGGCGGGGGTAGACTTAGACTGATGTTTAAACAAAGGGACCTGTATGATAAATATTTTGAACATTTGGCGAACGGTTTCCCAAAGGGAAGTTGCAATTTGAATACCTAGATTTCTGTCTAGACTGCTTCAGGAAATATACTGATCCATCACAATCATCATCATTACTTTTATCATCAATATATCTGTTTGTTTGCCAGACCTTCGTTTCGTGTTATATTCGTTGAATTCATAGGGAAAGGGTAGTGATACTATACCTAAACAAGGATATGGCTGAAGCCGAAGATAGCTCAGAAACAACCCATTCAACCCGCAGGCGCTTGACGGCTTTTAAGCCAATGCCATACTGATAGGCCTACCTATTTGAACCTAAACATAGAGAATATCTCTGAAAGGTACAACCAGTTGTATTCCTCTTGCGATCCACTGCCAGATTATAAAAAATCAAGACAACTGCACTGCATATATGTACCTGTACTTCATGCAGAACTGCTATTACTCCAAGGTGCTCCAGCAACTTGTCTAAATCAGACGCATGTCAAATCGTCAGACAACTCGATGTTTGTTGCATCGCTGGTGGACCTGGGACAAAACTTGATAGCGTTAATAATCTTCCTCAAATATAATGTCATGCTTCAAATTCTCTGCATTGCACCATCTTTGATAAGCAAAAAGGATGGGAGAAAACATGGGAGAAAATCGGCGAAGTTTCCTTACAAACCGAGGGTGTCACGGTTACCGTATCATATGAATCATGCGACCCTTTTGAATAAAGCTCCCTGGAAGAAGGAGGAGACCTGCTTTAAAGGCAGTCAGACAGGCAGATATCGTCACTATGATAATGGCATTCTCCCTGTTTCTACTTCATGCAATCGTGTGAGTCCCAGAGGTTGCGACTCCAGCAATATGCAGCAGTTGAATGAGCAGTCGGTGATGTTGTACATTGATGTCTCAAATTTTTACGTCCCAAACTGTCTAAGCAGTTTTTTGGGTTGGTTTCAGGACAAGTTACAGTGATACCAGGTAGGGTTTAATCTTGATGAGGAGATGAATTTTAAATTTTACCACATGTGAATATACAAGTTTTACCAGGTGCAAATAAAACCGAGATCAACATGCAGTGTTACATCCTTCCTTTTTCACAAAGATGTGGTGAGTGATGAGAAGAATCAGATCAAAGTGAAGATGATTATATTTAGGTATACATTAATTTTAATTTATTTCCCCCTTTTTTGCTATGAAACGATGTCCAATTCGAAAATTGCTGGATCGATTGGTTTCCGCCGTCTGTGTTTTAAACGACTTTTGACGTAGGGGTATGAACATTTGCTCGTTTTTGAGGCCTTTCTTAGCCACCATCTTTTTATATGGAAATGTGGTCCCGCGTATACCTGTATCCATATTTCCCTGTTGGCAAAAAAAGATTTAAAAAAAACAGATTTTAAGTCGACCGATGACCAGAAACCGCAGACTTTTTGGTGTGTGTGCAATGGCTTCGAAATGTAAAGGGACCCCAAAAATGTGAAGGCTTATCAAGGCCGATTGTAAAATAAACATTTGAAAAACCAAATGCTAACCAAATTTCATGAAAACAAAACAGTTTGTTGCATATAAAAATCCCTGTATTTTCGGCTGAAAGTGATTGTGCACTGGAATAACATTTCCCTTTTTTTTCAATTTTTTCAACAGAATATATATAATCTGTGTAAAATGTATATTAATTAATTTATATGCTCAATATTGTTTTAAACGATAGTTTAGTAACATTTTCAAAATGAATTTTAGTATGTTAATGAATAATACGAAATTAATTAATTTGGGTGTATCTGAGCAGGCGTTGTTCAAGGATTTGAAATTTCGATTTCATATTAATATAATAGGCCTAACAAAGGCCTAATATGCATTCTGATTTCATGTTGTGGATTTACAACCTGACTATAATTTATTTTGTGTATCATCCAACGTCATTTTAATGTTTAAAATAATTATTACTACAATTGTATCGATTAATTGTTTTTATGGGAAAATTTATTAATTAACTTTCTGGCAAGTCAAAGGTACCACTGACCAACACTTTATGGCACCATTACTAATGTCAACATTTTGTTCGGTCATTACCGGATCGTTACAGTTGTAATTAGTTGTTGAGCCACCGTTCTATTCACGTATAGCTAGCATTTTACTTGCTAGCGTTAAATTTTCCCAAAAATTTTTTTTGTCAAAGTAAGTGTAAAATATTTGCATGAATTAATAAGCATTTTGAATTTCGAACCACCAGCACTTTATATATCTTGCAATTTTAATGATGCGTTAAATCTGTTCAGGTTGATTTTGTCAAAAAAAAGTGGGGAACAAGGCCCCCCCATCCTCCCCCGATCAACGCCCATGCGTACGTAGATAACAAAAATGTTTACGTATACGATGAAGGCTCATTCAATATTTAAAAAATATATGTAAATAATCGTTGTACAAAATCCTCATTCAAATAGTTATTTGTGAACAATTGTAGCTGGATAACTTTGTCCTTCAAACAATTAATAGAAAACAAAGTTTAATATGATATTTTGTAATGTTCACTAAACTGCTTTTATGGAAAACCTAGGCATAATATATGCTTACTCTCTTTGAATCGAGATATACATTAAACAAGCATCTGTTTCAGCTTATTATTAAACAGAAAATGTATTCAGATTTTTGGTATTCATGCAAAGGCATGGTCTATGTGGAATTCTGCCAATAGTTTTTCTTTTCCTTAAATGACAGCACCTCAGACATCTAGGCTGGAACTCCGGACGATTAATACTGTCCATAGATTTACATCAATAAAATAACATTAGCATTTGACAATTTTGTTATTTTGAATTACCAATTCTTTTTATCTTTAAAAGTTGTGACTGCTTTGCTTTTTTAAAAGTATTTATCCGAAAAGTATACTTTTACGTCCCTCTATCAATTTTGAATAATGATTTCACTTTGCAGTATTCTTTGTACAACAGTTTAGTATAGGTCTCATTCCCATTATAACCAACCATCGTTTGAATACGTCTTTGGAGAAATTCACGGTGGCACTGACTTTTACAAATGACCAATAATCATCAGTGTCCTGGTGTCAGTTATGTTCGATCATAATAATAATAATGTAATAATAATTTGGTTTATATAGGCACGTATCCACCAACTAAGTCCCTACATGAAATGTAACAGTGTAAATATTTCTTTCAATTTATTACTGACTTATTTAATTTTTAATTTTGATGAACGACTATTTTGTTCATGTAATTAATCATGAGTTTATGTTAATTTTTTTAAGACCAACATTTACTTTAATTGAATTTGACATCTAAAAATGTTATAAGGAAGATTTGGGCACCTGTAAATTAATACGGCGGTTTGTTTCCGTGCAAATTTATCATTCGTCACCCCAACACTTTTTTTTTGGTTTTATTAATGTAAAAAATTTAAAATTTATTATGTTGATAATGTTAGCCTTAAGACCCATAACCGCCGCAGATGTATGTATATCTTACAGGATCTTAAGACTGCAGTTTCATACATATACTACTCAAAACAATTTAAAGGGAAAACCCCGGGAAAAATCTCAGTTAAAGCAAAATCATTTCTTTCAGATAAACACAATGTTTTCAAATTGATGGCAACTGCACAATGAAACAGATGATAAAGGATGCATGTAGTGATTGGGTTGCAAGAAATCCCCGGGTTTATGGAACATTTCAAAACCCTTTTTATGTTAAATCCCGGGGTTCCCTAAATTGTTTTGAGTAGTATAATATAGTCTGTATTACGTTTTAACTCTGTTCTGTTATGAAGAAGGTTTATAGGGGTGGAGTGCCAACCCTTACATGTTATTAAAAAGGGTTTTTCAAATTAACCAAAAAAAAAAACATTTCATACTAACTTGTTTTGAACATCTTGAAATTCAATCAAGACACCCCATATCCTTATAATGTTTGGTATGTATTTTGTTTATACAAAATATTGTTAAGCCATTTTAAATGAAATATCATTTCAGTTTGTATTTTGATGGAAAATAAATCAAATAAAGCAAATAAAGCAAGAATATGCATTTATGACTGATTTTATGTGTCCCAAAAATTTTAACATTTTTAAAAAAATTATTTTAGTTATAAAAAAATTAAGTATTTTAAATATTATCCAACACAGAGAATCATTGTTTTAAATAGTTATTAATCCGTTTGCTAGAGATGGGAAATTTAAGACAACAATTTTGGAAACTAAATTACGTCACCTCATTCTCCCCAATGACGGATAGAGTAGAATTGTCAAACGTTGAGAACAAACCACCGGCCCTTTTCAGAGCCATCACTTCTTCAAGAAGAGATTATTACATGGTGTCACCGAAAAAACTCAAATAATTATTTCAAAGCTGTTGTTTTACAACTACCGAATTGTACTGATTAAAATACATCTCGTTTTGGCATACAAATCTTAGTTTGCCTCGTTTGGGGAAAAACTGAAAATTTATTTATTAAAAAAGACGTATTTTCAAAACCACAAAAATTTTCTTGAAAATTCGATTTGCGACAAAATTCGCGTTATATATATTCATATGTTCTCTAAAAATATATCTCTGCAAATTGTAATAAATCAAGTAAAGCCCCTTGTCCCGTGTAGATCAAACATCTAAACGCTAACCTTGATTTCTGTAAAGTTAATCCTGTTGTTGTTCAACTGAAATATCGAAAATGGGTATTTCCATGATGTGAAATATCTAAAAAATGTTGGCAGCAGTGGCGCACCCCGATTTGATTGGGGGCTCAAATATTTTTTTGAAATCCAATAATGGGAGAGACATGGCTGACCCAAACCATAACCGCTGGCGCGGGTGCAGCCATGTCCTAGTCGTGCTCGTCCCGTGAACCTACGGCCCTGTTAAATGTTCCTGGTGGTTTCTAGTCATAAAAAAGACATTATGGCAGTTCGGACTCTGGTTTCCTTCCTAAATTTCCTCCCCTTGATGTAAAGAACTTGAGCTTGTTTCGTCTGCAAGATTTCTATAGTTAAATACTTTCATTGCGTGGACGTAAAGTTTGTGATCATTCGGGGGGAGCTAAATTTTTTTAAACACAATTTGGCAAACCAAATCCCAATATTATCAATCGGTGTTTGCTAAAGGTGTCACATAATCTTTGTAATTAAACCAATCCTGGGCCATTAGTACAAACTGGAAAGGAGTTGATTATAATGCGGGCGTGTTTAAATTTTACGAGTAACCTCAACGACGTCAACGACCTCAACAAGAGAAACGGACAACAGAAAATGAAAATAAATTAAGTAAGCTGCTCCTGATCAGGGTGCACCATGGCAGGGGAGAATGTGTAAAAATGCGTTATATATACTGGTGGCCCCTTTAAACACATGCACATGCATACGCAACGCCGTAAAAATATAATATTAATAGTGAGTGGAATAAATGGAAAACTTTTGGAGGGGGGCTTGGTCTCCTGGGTCCCCATCCCCTTTTACCACTGCCCCATACTCCTTCCGAACTCCTCTGTAGACAAGACTTGGGCTCAGATTTTGCTCTCTTCCTGGCTCCTTCTTTAAAAATAATAAAACATCAGCGGGCCCCTTTGGGGGGGCCCCTGTTGCACGTCATAATTTCTAGTGGTTTATCATATACAGCAAATTCATCGAACCACACTGTGGGTCCAAATTTTTTTGTCATGTTTTTTGGAAACTGATTAAAGATGTATTGCCTGTACATGTTTTCCGCTATTTTAAACATCAACTTTTATTTTTCATGGGGGTTGCTGTTTTACTTGAAAGGAAACAAATTGTTCAAAGTTAAACATTTCTGAAAATGATCTGAGAAGCGTGGTATTACAGTCAATAAGTACCGAAATATTAAAATACAAGTGTACAAAATATGATAATTTTATTTTATGTATTATTAATTTTATGTGTGACCCTTTACATTCTTGGACGAGTGGCGGTGTCTGCCACGACCTTGCCATCTTCATGCTGTCGCCTATAACAGTGACGTCACCTCACTGACGGATCACCGCCCTTAAGTGCAAAGTTCAAGAAATAGGGCAATATTTATATGCTAAATGCACGAATGTTCTTGGGAATAAATTTGAAGAGCCTTTATCGGAGGGTTTGGAAAAATATTTTCGATATTTCTAATTTGTTTTCTTTCGTCATAAAACCGTAAGGCTCTGGATTATAGTCCCTCTGTTGAAAACCACACCCATACAAGTGCTAATTTCAAAGATTTTTGAAAAACATGGGGCCACATTTCACGGTTTCGTTTGTCCAAAATGCGCGAGTGAAGCCAATAATCTACAGTCTTGATTTTGGGCCATATTTCTACAAATCCTCAGCTGCATAGCTTTCAAAATGTTTAACAGAAAATCTAGGGCGTATACAAATTAATGAGGCGCACTGATTTAGCGATGGGGTACGCAGATATATATAAGAACGGGCCCCACCGCGGACGACCAGTCAGTGGGGACGACAAGTGAATGGTTAATAGCGTATTATGTTGTACATGCTCATTGCTACAATTTATTAAAGACAGAATGGCGACTGCTGTATCAGATAGCCTACCTCACAAGCAACACATATGTTTCGCCTTGTGCTCGACGGTTTTGAGTAACTTTGATGTCAATGCAAATAGACAGTTATACATAACAGCGATGAAAAGTATCTCTGAGAATATAAAAACCTGTACACTGGCGATGCAAGGCCAAGCTATGATGAACAAGCGAACCGCGTTGCATACATGTACATTTATTTCATGCAAGAATGCTTCGTAACACAAAGCCCTCCAGTCAAATTTGTCTGCCATCGAGACAAAGTCAACTCGACAAAGGTGCTCAACATTTGCTGCATCGGTGGTGGACCTGGGACAGACTTGGTGGCGTTGATTATCTTCCTCAAAGACAATGACATGCTTCCACAGTCTCTGCATTGCACCATTTTGACAAGTATGAAGAGTGGCAGACAACCTGGACGAACATCTGGGAACATTTCCACACAGAGAGGTGTCACGGTTAACGTACTATATGAAAAATGCAACGTTCTTGACCCGAAGACGAAGCACAGCGAGGCCCTGGTCAGAAGGCAGATATCGTCACTATGATACAGGCCTTTCCTCTATGTTCAAGTTCATGAACACGGATTCCGATAAGAGATTACGACTCCAGCAGGTTTTCAGAGAGATGAAAGAGAGTCGGTGATGCTGTACATTGATAGTAAGAACAATTTTGTACTTATCTCGCTCAGAAATTCGTGGAATGGTTTGCCAATGAAAATACTGGTCTGACAGAAATTAATAAAGAGGAATTAACCGAAATATCAATAGATATCGAAAAGTACGAAAAATTTCCCTCTCTTAAAACATTTTACGACGCGTTCAAGCAAATAAAGACACCGATGTCAAAAAGTAGTGTTGAAGTACGTCTCCTCCAGAAGCAGATAAGAGAAACAGATGAAAACTGATACAAGTTGTCGAGGTAGGCCTGTATGAGCTGTGGTGGAAGATGACACATGGGCCAAACACGATGAATGAGAAATGTACTAAGCCTATAATATTATGTCGTAAGACAGATGAAATGGACAATAGGCCGATATAGACTGTATCAGAGGGTAATGTAGCCTACAGGAGTAAAGCCTTAAGCGTTTTCTAGACATAGGCCTATGCATGTAATTTTTCAAGGCAGTTTTCAATATAATTACAATCAATAGATCAGATTGTAATATTTGTTAAATCGATGCATGTACATGTAAGTAAATAATAGACAGTGGTGATATAGGCGTGCGGAGGGAAAAATCTAAAAGGTTTACAATGTCAAAAGGCTCTGTAGGCCTATATTGCATTATTTTCACTCATTCAAATAGGAATCACTAATTATTAGAAATACGCAAAGGGTTTTATATCAATAAATTAAAATAAAACGAAAAACAGACAGGCCTAGTGTATACGTGCTTATATAAACTAGAACAAATGCTAAATATAAGGGATTTCATCAATAATGAATATAAATGAAAAGTACCGAATACTGTTGTTATTATACTATACACAAGTTGTTCTCCACTGCAAAATGTATAATTGCTGTTTTGACAGAGCATTTTGAATTTTTATTCAGTTTTCATTTTCGTACGTCGAAAAAATACATACCTCGATCGGAAAACACTGGCAAAATGAAATCAATTGTTTATCACCCGACGCAAGAATTTGTTGTAAAATTCATATTTGAACAGTTGGATAGTTGGCAAAAATAGTTGGATATTACATTTTAAAGGGATGGTTAAACATTGATGGTAATTTTCACTAAACTGCTTTAATGTGGAGCATGGGTCTATATGCATGCTCTCTTTGAATCAAGATATACATTAAACAACCATTAAGCTTATTACGTTCTGTCATAAATAAGAAAATGCATTTTTGGAAAGACATTTTGAAATAGTTTTACTTTTTTTTTTTTAAATGACGGCACCTCAAACTAAATTATTTATAGGCCGGAAGGTTGATACTGTCAAGAGCTTTACAACCAAGTAAAGATTTATATTAACATTTGAAAAAACATTAATTACCAGTTCTATACTTTATCTTCAAAAGTTATGATTGGCTTTGCTTTTGAAATTATTTATCCAGAAAAGTATAATTTACGTCCCTCTGTCAATTTTGAAATAATGTTTGCATAATTATACACACGCTGTGATTTCACTTTGCAGTATTCTTTGTACCAACTTAGTTAAGTATAAGGGCTCATTGCCATTATCATTGTTTGAATACATCTTTGAAGAAATGTAACCGTGGAACTGACTTTTTACACAGTAGGCCAATCACCACTGTCCACTGGTGTCAGTTATGTTCGATCACAGGGTAAGTGTAACAAGTGTTATTACCACTTAAGTTTTGAATTTTGATGTCCTTTTGTTCATCAGGTGTGTTATTTTTCAAGACTAACATTATAAATTTGACATGTACAAGAAATGTTATAATTTATAACATTTCCTGTACATATCCTTTATTATGTTGGTCTTGAAAAATATATAGAAAAATTGGTCACCTGTAAATTCATACGGCGATTTTTGTCTGTGCAAATTTATCATGTGACACACACAAACACCTTCGTTTCGTTTCATTTAATATGTAAATGTAATGGCGACATGTCACATGTAGGATCCATAATGACCACAAAAATATGTGTCGTCGTATTTTTCTTACAAATTGCACATTTTGTAAATATAGGTAACTCCGCTATAAAGCTATATCAAGTTTTCATAATGTTAACTAAATTAATATCTTTGCAATTTGTAGATTGTAGCCTGCTTAAGATTGATTTGAACGGGTGTCATTAAAGGTTCCTGTGCAGATCAAACTTTGGAAATAACCTTGTAGATTTCTGTAAAGTCATGTTGTTGTTGCACTGAAGAGAAATGTTGAGAATGGGTATTTCCCTAATGTGAACTATAAGGTGTTTACGCGGAGTCAGCCTTGCATGGACACAATAGTCAGTCGTCTCATTCAAACCTATCTGTGTGCCAGTATTTGTAATGTTATGGGAAAAAACGTTTTTCACTTTTTGCTGCTTATTTCTGGCAATTTTAGTTTTCATTTAACTATATTTATCTTGAGGAAAGGATACAAAAAGATACTATTTTACTTGGGGATACTTGAGGATACAAACTAATTTACAATTACACATTTCACCGAATTAATAAGCATTTTGAATTTCGAACCACCAGCACTTTATATATCTTGCAATTTTAATGATGCGTTAAATCTGTTTTTGAATTGGAATTGATTGATTCAAAAATAAGTGGGGGAACAAGGCCCCTCCCCCATCCTCCACCGATCAACGCCCATGCGTACGTAGATAACAAAAATGTTTATACGTATACGATAGAAGACTCATTACAATATATGTAAATAATCTGCGTTGTACAAAATCCTCATTCAAATAATTATTGTGAACAATTGTAGCTGGATAACTTTGTCCTTGCAAACAATTAACAGCAAAACAAAGTTTAATATGATATTTTGGTAATGTTCACTAAACTGCTTTTATGAGAAGCTTAGGCATAATATATGCTTACTCTCTTTGAATCGAGATATACATTAAACAAGCATCTGTTTCAGCTTATTATTAAACAAGAAAATGTATTCAGATATTTGGTATTCATGCAAAGGCATAGGTCTATGTGGAATTCTGCCAATAGTTTTACTTTTCCTTAAAATGACAGCACCTCAGACATCTAGGCTGGAACCTCGGACGATTAATACTGTCCATAGATTTACACCAAGTAAAATATACATTAGCATTTGACAATTTTGTTATTTTGAATTACCAATTCTATACCTTATCTTTAAAAGTTGTGACTGGCTTTGCTTTTAAATGTATTTATCCAGAAAATATACTTTACGTCCCCTCTATCAATTTTGAATAATGATTTCACTTTGCAGTATTCTTTGTACAACTTAGTTTAGTATAAGGTCTCATTCCCATATAACCAACCATCGTTTGAATACGTCTTTGGAGAAATTCACGGTGGCACTGACTTTTACAAATGGCCAATAATCATCAGTGCCCCTGGTGTCAGTTATGTTCGATCATAGTCCCTACATGAAATGTAACGAGTGTAAATATTTCTTTCCGAGTTATTACTGACTTATTTTATTTTTTAATTTTGATGAACGACTATTTTGTTCATGTAGTTAATCATGAGTTTATGTAAAATTTTTCAAGACCAACAGTTACTTTAATTGAATTTGACATCTAAAGGAAATGTTATAAGGAAAATTTGGTCCCCTGTAAATTAATACGGCGGTTTGTTTCCGTGCAAATTTATCATTCGTCACACACAACACTTTTTGTTTGGTTTTATTAATGTAAAATGCTAAATTCCTAATGGCGATATGTCACGCCTGACCCATAACCACCGCAGATGTATGTATATCTTACAGGATCTTAAGACTGCAGTTTCATACATATATAGTACTGTATTACGTATTTAACTATGTTCTTTATGAAGGAGGTTTATAAGGTGGCAATCGCCAACCCTTACATGTTTTTTAAAAAAAAGGGTTTTTCAAAATTAACAAAAGACCATTTCATACTGAACTTTGTTTTTGAACATCTTGAGATTCAATCAAGACACCCAGCATATCACTTACAATGTCTGTTATGTATTTTGTTTGTACAAAATCTTTCTTTAACCATTTTTAAAAGAAATATCATTTCAATTTATATTATGATGGAAAAAAAAACTTCTAAATAAAGCCAGAATGTGCATTTATGGAATATGACTGTTGTTGTGAATTTTAAATAAATCATTTTTGTTATAACAAAATTAAGTATTTTAAAATATTATCCAACACAGAAAGATCATGAAATAGTTATTGATCCGTTTGCTAGAGATGGAAAGTTAAGACAACAATTTTGGAAACTTAAAATTACGGTCACTTCATTCTCCTGATGACGGCTAGAGTAGATTAGTCGAAACGTTGATAACAAACCAACCGGCTCTTCTCAGAGCCATCACTTTTTCCCAAGAAGAATCATTACATGGTGTCACCCGAAAGAACTCAAATAATTATTTCAAAGCTGCTGTTTACAACCACCGAATTATACTGATTACAGTACTTCTCGTTTTGCAGTACAAATCTTAGTTTGCCTCTTTTGCATGGGGAAAAACTGAAAACTGATTTATTAAAACGACGTATTATTTCAAAACCACAAAATTATACTTGAAAATGCGATTTGCGATTGGGACAAAAGTTTCCATTCGCGTTATATATATATATATACTATTTTCATTATGTTCTCTAAAAATCATATCTCTGCAAATTGTAATAAATCAAGTAAAGCCCATTGTCCGTGCAGATCAAACATCTAAACGCTAACCTTGATTTCTGTATTAATGGTCAATCCTGATGTTGTTGTTTAATTCACTGAAATATCGAAAATGGGTATTTCCTGATGTGAAATATCTAAAAGTGTTTGTACGTCGCCAATTGCTAGTGGTATGATCATATACAGCAAAATCATCGAACCACACTGTGGGTCATAATTTGTTTATGGGAAACTGTTTAAAGATGAATTGCCCGTACGTGTTTTCTGCTATTTTAACATCAACTTCCGGAAATTTTCATTTGAACAGCTGTGAAAATTGCGGCTGAAAAATTTTTGTCTTAGAGAACAAGTAACAGAAAAAATAGTTGGATATTACATTTTAAAGGGAGGGTAAAACATTGATGGTAATTTCACTAAACTGCTTTAATATGGAGCATGGGTCTATTGCATGCTCTCTTTGAATCAAGATATACATTAAACAACCATTAAGCTTATTACGTTCTGTCATAAATAAGAAAATGCATTTTAGGAAAGAACATTTTTGAAATAGTTTTACTTTTTTTAAATGACGGCACCTCAAAATAAATTATTTATGGGCCCGGGAAAGGTTGATACCATCAAGAGCTTTACACCAAGTAAGTTTATATTAACATTTGAAAAACATTAATTACCAGTTCTATACTTTATCTTAAAAAGTTATGATTGGCTTTGCTTTTGAAATGTATTTATCCAGAAAAGTATAATTTTACGTCCCTCTGTCAATTTTGAAATAATGTTTGCATAATTATACACACGCTGTATTTCACTTCGGCAGTATTCTTTATACCAACTTAGTTAAGTATAAGGGCTCATTCCCATTATCGTTGTTTGAATACATCTTTGAAGAAAATGTAACCGTGGTACTGACTTTTTACACAGTAGGCCAATCACCAATGTCCCTGTGTCACTTATGTTCGATTAAGTGTAACAAGTGTTATTACCGCCTTAAATTTTTGAATTTTGATGTCCTTCATTTTTCATGTAATCAATCAGGTTTGTGTTATTTTTCAAGACTAACATTAATTAAATTTGACATGTACAGAAAATGTTATAACACACTCACTGGCCAAAGTATTGCAACATGAATTTGTACGAGACATTGCCTGAGACGGATGGCCGCAATTATCAGGTCACGTGGTTACCCGACAAAGTATTGAAGGACTTTGTTTCGAGCAAGAACAGTAAAAAGAACATTGACTTCAAAACACAGGCACTTTCAAGAAGTCTTAAGTATAGTGTAAATAAAATAAAATAAATTATTGTAACACAGTTCTACAAACTGAACTTTGGTGTGAATATCAATGTTGCAATACTTATGGCCAGTGAGGGGTAACATTTCCCATACAATGTCCTTTAATTAATGTTGGTCTTGAAAAATTATAATAAGGAAAAATTGGTCACCTGTAAATTCATACGGCGGTTTTGTCTGTGCAAATTTATTATTTACACACAAAAACACCTTTCGTTTGGTTTCATTTTTAAAATGTAAATGCTAAATTCGTAATGGCGACATGTCACATGTAGGATCCATAATGACCACAAAAATATGTGTCGTCGTATTTTTCTTACAAATTACACATTTTGTAAATATAGGTAACTCCGCTATAAAGCTATATCAAGTTTTCATAATGTTAACTAAATTAATATTTCTGCAATTTGTAGATTGTAGCCTGCTTAAGATTGATTTGAACGAGTGTCATTAAAGCTTCCTGTGCAGATCAAACTTTGGAAATAACCTTGTAGATTTCTGCAAAGTCATGTTGTTGTTGCACTGATGAGAAATATTGAGAATGGGTATTTCCGTGATGTGAACTATAAGGTGTTTACGCGGAGTCAGCCTTGCATGGACACAATAGTCAGTCGTCTCATTCAAACCTATCTGTGTGCCAGTATTTGTAATGTTATGGGAAAAAACGTTTTTCACTTTTTGCTGCTTATTTCTGGCAATTTTAGTTTTCATTTAACTATATTTATCTTGGGGAAAGGATACAAAAGATACTATTTTACTTGGGGATACTTGAGGATACAAACTAATTTACAATTACACTTCACCAAAAGTGTATAATCTGCCTAAATGACGTCATTCATCTTCTTCAAATATGGCATACTTGACGCCATCAACTTCATTGTATCGAGCCTTTTAAATTCCAAACAAAATTCGAAATATCCGACCCCAAGGCAAAG
The DNA here is from genome assembly GCA_029582265.1 of Zoroaster sp. YZ-2022. Lineage (NCBI taxonomy): Eukaryota > Metazoa > Echinodermata > Asteroidea > Forcipulatida > Zoroasteridae > Zoroaster > Zoroaster sp. YZ-2022. The sequence continues at coordinate 2,055 of JAQQFT010000411.1, read as the reverse complement.
AGGTGCTTTCGTTTTGATGTGCCTTTCCATCCACGAAAAGAAACCCGCCGATCATCGGTCCTTGGCCTCCTCTTTAAAAACTGGCTTATTCACAACCCTTCAGACTATATACGCCTATAGGGCTATAACAAAAAGAAATCCATTTTGCTTATTTTCTGCAAAAAACTCCATTTTCTACATTCGTAATTGCAATGACCCGTGGGATTGTTCAGTTCTCTATGTGCTGAGGTACGTTATTACTGTAGGTAAGGAGAATTTTATTATTTATCATCACTGTCCCTTGTGTTAGTTACCGGTCACAGGAATCACAGGGCCTAACAACTTGTAACAAGTGTAAATATTTCTTTCAGAGTTATTACTGACTAATGTTTTCAAGATCAACATTAATTGAATGTACAGGAAATGTTACAGGCCTGTGATTTCTCAAGATTTGTCCTGATTTCAGGAGTTTTTACAAATCTCTCTTTTCCTCAAAACGTTTTCTTGAAAGAAGAGAAGTAGCCACCAAGCAAAGAAAGAAGTAGCCTGTATTGTGTCCAAACCTCTAGTTTCTTGTTTGTGGGGATGTGGAGAGTCTGTAAATCCTCCAAAATTAAACATCCGGGAAGTTCAGTGGCTTTGTCCTCTAGACCAAAGGAGATCCAGGCCCACTACCCATTTTCAGGATTTTTACTTTGTCAATTTACACCTCTGTATAAGGAAATTGGTCACCTGTAAATCCATATACGGTGGTTTGTGTCTGTCAAACGTATCCTCGACACACAAAAACACTTTTCGTTTGGTTTTATTTATGAAAAATGCTAAATTCTAATGGCGACATTTTACACCTATAGATCCATAATGACCACAAATGTGTGTATATTAGCTGTATTTTCCTTAAAATCCCCATTTTGTAAATAGGTAATTCCGCTATAAGCTATATCAATTTTCATAATGTTAGCTAAATTAATATCTCTACAATTTGTATAGTTTGTGTGTGGATCTATGTTTATACAGTATTACATTTGTACTTGACATCTAACATCAATGTTATAATTTGACATCGCCTAGTAGGTATAGTATGGAGTATAAGTACAAACAAACAAAATTGTTGATTTTATTTATAAACTTTCTTGGTATAAAGCTGATGGTAGTATTAGTCACCTGGAAAATGTCCAGGTCAATTTATGAAAGAGTAGGCCCTGCTCTGCTGTCCACTTTGAGGAAAGAATACCGCCCTCTTTTAACTAGGTTTGTGACATCGTCACGATCAGAGCAGACTACCCACATGGCACAGAATCGATGTCCGAGTTTAAAGGTACAACCGCGAAATTGGGCGATAAAAACGCCCCCCAATATTTCATTGTTTTACATACATGGTTAGAAAGATCTTTCAAAAGTAGAATATAATTGTCCACACAAGTACTCTGAAAAATGCGTCGTTTTCTGTTATTGTACAAAACCAATGTCATGTGACTTTTTGAACCAAAATTTTTCCCGAAAACTCACGAGGACAAAAGTGATGTCACACTTTCAGACATTTAAAAAATAATTATTACTGAACCAAATTCAAGAATAATTATTTTTATAATTCATTGATATTGCAAAAGTGAAATGATTTTGAAACAATGAGTGAAAATTGTCAAAATCGACAAAAGACGAAAGTCTTGGGACTTTCCGAGACACCGGGAACCGAACCAAGACTGTACCAGTACAGCCATGGGCGCCAGCGCGGCAAAGCGCCGGGCGTGAGCCTGGTTGGCCATCAACACTTTTCGCGTGGAAGTGTAAAGCAGGGTCTCGACCACTGTGGTGCATTTCGTGTCGGGTATTTTGAATTATGATACTGCTAGTGAGTTTAGTTTTGAAAACAACAATGACGCATTCATTCGGAACATCTTCACAGCCCCTTCATCATATCAACGCCAATAAAAAAGTGACAAAAGCTGTTCAGTTTGGAAGGCCATCCGTCAAAATCAACGCCAGAATTTCGACTGAGCGGGCTGGGCGAAGAAAGGCTCACCGTCTACGGCAAAAAAAACGACGCATGCCTGGCGACCATTGACGGCAAACCCA
>JAQQFT010000410.1:0-27363 GCA_029582265.1 Zoroaster sp. YZ-2022 | reverse complement strand
AAAAGCTTGTAATTTTGTGAAATGACTTATCATAAATGCTTTGCCAATGGTCCAATTAGTGGCACACGAAGTAACGATTTTACAAATTTAAAAGCTCATATCTCATAGCTTTAATTTGATGTATAAGTTGACAAATTTGTTATTTTTTCATAATCATGAGGAGGTCATATATGACCTTCAAACCACCTAATCTGACCTTTACTTCCTGTCCAAACAGTAAGTTCAAATTCAACACATTCTAACGAAAAATTGATATGTCTTTTGAATATGAAATTGATAGTTATTATAAAAGATGACAAACCCTTGCACAATATAATATTTACATCATCGTTGAAAATTTGATTGAACCGGAAGTGGACTCGAACACCGTGTGTTTGTTCTAACAAACACTTAAGCTCTAGTTTTTACTTCTTCTTCCCCGAGACTGTCTGAACAAACACATACTTGCAAACTTCACATGAACTTGAAACTTGGACATGTACTTAGAACTTAACAAGTAGATGAAACGTCAGCCAGAGGACCCCAATTTGATCTTACTTCCTGTCCAAACCGGAAGTCAAAGTTTAATATTTAAAAATCATATCTCAACAACCAAGAGGTAAATTCACAATTTGTGTACCATTGTACAGATCGTTAATTGTCAAAAAATATTTACAAAAAGGTGACCCCTTATTTGACCTTACTTCCTGTCCAAACCGGAAGTCAAAGTTTAATATTTAAAAATCATATCTCAGCAACCACAAGAGGTAAATTCACAGTTTTTAATTATTGTACAGATTGTTAATTGTCAAAACAATTCTACAAAAACATGACCCCAATTTGTTTAATATTAAAACAAATAATGATGCAAAGTTTTAAAAAAAACATTCTGACGTCATCATCACTGCCCTGACAAAACTCGAACACCTATGTGTTTGTAATATCACAAACACTGCCGTCTAGTTATTATTTGTGTTTGTATCCAACTTGTTCTCATTTAATATAACAAATAATGTAATCTTACCTACCCAGTAAGGTGGAGAACATATGGATGATGGTGGATATATATACTTCAAAAGTTTCCAGGATATTTTTTTTTTTTAAATCAGGCATTTTTGATATATGATGACTTCCTCAGTCATGTCTGTCTGTCTGATCTTGTCAACTCCCCATTAGTGACTAACACGGTCATTGTACATGCGCGGTGGCAACTATAATAAGATTCTTCTATTTTCTGAAGAGGAGGATTTTTTAAGAAGGGAAATAAAGTCCAACAACCATCATAAAAGTGGATTTTAAAGATATAGTTTTCGCTTTCTGTACCCCCAAAAATCGATAGAATCATTTGTTTCAACTGGTTAGTGCTTAGTGGCTACACAAAACCTCTAAAAAGTGGCGGTTGGATACGACATTCTTTCCAACACGTTAAATCCTATGTATCTATACTGTATTGTTATTACGTTTATGTGGTGGCCCTGAAGGACATCACAAATATCATCTTCAAAAATACACTCACTGGCCAAAAAGCATTGCAACATGCTCAAAATAGCACTTTTTACAAGTAACAGGTGAGATGATCATTTAATCCGATTTCATCAATCGTATTACATAAATTCCTGAGCAAGAACAGGACAAAAGAACATTGACTTCAAACACAGGCACTTTCAAGAAGTCTTAAGTAGTGTAAATAAAATAAAATAAATTATTGTAATACAGTTCTCCAAACTGAACTTTGGGGATGTTGCAGTACTTAGGGCCAGTGAGTGTATTTATGATGTCGCGAAAATAATCACGAAAAATCACAAATATCTGAATCAAGGCGAACATATAAAGTCAACAACAAGTTATGTATTATTTATATCTACAAGTGCCTGGCTGCGTAACCTGAAGTCTGGCTGGTCACATTATATATTGAAGACTTGACATATTGTATTGCTGAAGAACTATACCATGTCTATCTTGCTTAGTAAATGTGATTTTGCATTATGCGAATAATAACTGTATCAGTTTGAACATGCCCACGTGATCATGTCTCAACCAATCAGAATGTCTTAATTGTCAAGAAGTGAGAAGATATTTAGAAGATAAGTTACAGAAGGTAAGGATTACCGGATAATTGAGCCGAGAATGTTCCTTTGGCAACTTGATGAATAGACAGACGAGACTGTCCGTTGCTGTCAGGTATAGCCCCACGGCAAGCTGAATGATAAAATATAAAAAATAATAAACAACCAAACTAAAATAACGAGATTTGCCCACACAATCATAGGAGCATAAAAGCATCCTGAGAATGATACGAGCATAATGATGTCATGGGGAATTACTTCATTCCAAGCTAGTCAATGTTTGCTATTATTCGCCTGTAATTGTTAAGGAGCTTACTTTATTGGTAATTATAAGAACCAAACAGACAATAAAATTATTATCTTTAAATATAATATATAGTTTGTGTACAAGTAAAAATAAAAAAATAAAAAAAAGAGAAAGAGAGAGAGAGAGAGAGAGAGAGAGAGAGAGAGAGAGAGAGAGAGAGAGAGAGAGAGAGAGAGAGAGAGAGAGAGAGAGAGAGAGAGAGAGAGAGAGAGAGAGAGAGAGAGAGAGAGAGAGAGAGAGAGAGAGAGAGAGAGAGAGAGAGAGAGAGAGAGAGAGAGAGAGAGAGAGAGAGAGAGAGAGAGAGAGAGAGAGAGAGAGAGAGAGAGAGAGAGAGAGAGAGAGAGAGAGAGAGAGAGAGAGAGACTTTTTTTGACTTTTCAATGAGATTCTTTATTTACAATTCAAAAAACAAAGTCAAATTTTATAATAAAAGAATAGTAAATTAAAACAGAACATTTTGCAATTTGGAAAACATTAATACAGTTTTGTAAACAGAAAAGACCAAATATTCGGTACATGTAAACATGTAATAGAACAAAAATATTTTAGTGTACAGATACACATACATTTTTTTTAAATACAAATGAATAAAGTGAATACTTTAACCAATATAAGTATAAAGCCCTCAGAAAAAGAGAAATACAAAGAAAGGAGAAAAGAAAGAAGAGGAAAGGTTCCAGTGAGGGTGCGGCAACACGTTTTTTGGCGTGAGCGAACCCACCGTGGTTCCTGAGGTGGGGAAGCCACTGGCGTTACTGGTGGGGCCTTATATCCCACCCAGTGGCTTCCAAGGATAAGAGAAAGAAAGAAAAAGAGAGGAAATCGGAAAGGAGGAGCAAATTTAGTAATTCTAACCGGGTTTAAATCAGCCATGTCAGCTTGTCATTAATGATGATAAACAAAGTATTATTTATATTCCATTTTTAAGAAATTCATCATCATTATTGACAAGCATAAAATAGTTGTATTCGAAAATAACTTTGTTTTTGATACGGTGAGTAAAATTAAAAGAGGATCAATGAAATTAGAGGTTCGGTAAAGATTGTATATGACATATTTGCAACTGACGATAAGGTAGTTTGACAGGCGCACCGCCTCTCTATTGCGGCCCTTAGCATGGGATCAAGGCCCAGTAGGAGGTCAAAGTTCAGAAGTAGGTCAGGCGAAGAAGCCGGTGAAGAAGACTGTGGAGACAGTTGAGAAGAGGTTGAACAGAGGGACACGTGATGAATAGATGGCAGATCGTCCCTTGTCTCCGCACCATCCACATGTTGAAGAGATGGCCGGTTGAGATGATGTAGAACTTGGAGTGACGGTAGGATGTTGTGTAGTAGTTTATATTGTAGGTCCCCTTGGAAGTTGGGGACTGTAGATGCTATTCCATTGTATGGGCGTTTGTGTTGCTGTCCAGGACTCCGTTTTGATGCCAGTGATGATGTTTCTGTGGAAGGATGCGAGTTGAGATTTGTGTTGATGACATTGTAGATCGTTTTGGATGGTGCGGAGATGGCATTGTCCAAGTTGTTGATGATGACGTTGAGGGACGATCTGGTTTAGATGGAACATTTTGTAGCGCAGAGAGGGGAGAGGAAAACCTCTCGTCGAATAGAGAGAGGGAACAGTCTGATGAGTATCGTGCATCGAAGAAAGCTGGTTTTGAAGAAGTCGAGAAGATGGAGGACGAGATGTACTAGAAGAGGAGATGATGTCATTGGCTGGTGCCACGATCCGGAAGTGAAGTTGAGAAGATCCCTCACCAGGCCGACCCCACGTGTCGAGAGCCGCTCAGAGAGGATACGCCATCGTCAGTTGCATTTTGAATAAAGGAATATTTATGGGTAAATTAATGACATGGCTGACTGAGTCGTGTATTATTTCTAACCGAGCTCCAGACAACCTCCAGGCACGCATGATCTCACCATAAAAAGAAGGTAATCCAATGTCAAAAGGGGGTCTGTCTTCAAATAGAAGAGATGGAAGTCATAATTTAGTTTTTGTAGCGACGGAGGTGACGGAAGAAAACAAAAGAGGAATGAGAATTACCTTTTTAAGGTAACGAAAGAGACGCGTTAATCTAAAGGTGAGAACTCGTGCCTGGAGGTTAACAAGGCCGAACCCCTTTGTCAGGTTTCTGATACACAATTTGCTCTTTAAGGCGGTGTCTCTTGTTGGACCAAGACGAAATCAACCAGCCGCCGTTGGAGTTCACTTAGAAATCGTCTGGCGGAGCGAGTGCCGCCAGACAATGAAAGGTTTTTGATGTGGTTAGCTGGTTGGCATCAAGACTCTCCCTTTAAAAGAAAGCGAGGCCGAGATGCCAGACCAGCCAGCGAGGGTTTCGGACAATCGGTTTTTACAACAGTCCAGTTTTTGTCAGTGTATGTTTTGGTGTTTTGCGCAACTCGAGGAACGACAGGCCATCGTCATTCCATGAAAAATTAAGCGGCCGGTCGCCCTGTCCGATCCAAGATCCCGCCCACAACCCCTGGATTTTCAGTTTAGAGGCGCGGGCAGAGGCGCGAGCAAAGAGATCGGGTGTTTTTTGATCGCGTCAAAGCCGCGTTTCGGAGGTGACAAAACGGAGACATCATCTGCATACGCAGACACCGAGCAAGAGACGTCAGCGTCGGGTATTCGGAAACCGTCGTCCCGACTTCGCCCCTTAGGCGACGAAAGCGTTCAACAGCAATCGAGTACAGCAGTCCCGAGTGGGCAGCCCTGACGGATGCCCTTCAACGGAGAAGGGGGGCCAGAGAACCGCAGATTTTGACCAAACTCGGAAACCGCTGCAGGATTTTTATGTAGTCGAGGAAACGGTCTCCGAAGCCCATAGCTCTCATGGTGTCGAAGAGGTAGTCGCGATCAACTTTATCGAACGCTTTTTGCCGATCGAGGTTGACTGATGGCTAAAGGGACACTTTCATTGGGCATATTCGATGATGTCCCTTATCAGACCTACGTTACGTCATGGATTGAACGTCCAGGGACGCAGTAGGTCTGATCCTCACCTACGACGCTGCTGATGCACTCTTCAGTCTGTTAGCGCGAGCAACCTTTTAAGGATTTTGTAATCATTTTTAGAAGGAGATTGGCCAATTGGCTATGTCGGCCAGATCTCCTCTCTTGCAAAGAGTAATTACCGCCCTCCTGAACGAACGAGGAAGCCCGCTGGTGAGAAAAGAATAATTTAAACAGAAAGTAGGTCGTTTTTTTTAGAATATTCCAAAAGTTTGATAGAATTCACCAGACAGGCTGTCCAGGCCAGGCGTTTTATCCTGTTGTTGGCCAACAGCTATTTCTAATTCTCTAGAGACAGAGGACGCTCCAGGTCCTCTGCCTCTACAGGATCAAGACGAGGCAGGTCCCTTTAAATAGCTGCGGGCGCCCTCATCGGTCGAGTTTTTTAGAATAGAGGTTTTTGTAGAAATTTGATACATGATTTTTATGACAGAGATATTTTATTAATTTCTCCAGAATCCAAACGGATTCTGAGATAGTTTTAGAACGGGATTTAGATTTTTCAAGATTAAAAGTAAGAAGAGGGAGGTATCGACCCGCTGACATGTTTGAATCTCGACTCGATAAGGGCGCCCTGCGCTCGATTTTTTAAGATAGAATTAAGTTTTTTTTTTGTTCTAAGAGGACCTGCCTGGTCTCCGGTGTGATTTCCGGGCGCAGACTGAAGGTCGTCAATAGTCCGATTTATTTTAAAAGAGCCGCGTTTCTCGGAAGAATTTTTAGAAAACATTTGAGTAATATTTTTGATGTGGGACTCAAGGTCCCACCAAGAATTTAAATTGGGGAAATCGGACTGTTTTTGACGCCATTCTCCCCAGAAACAAGTTATAATTTGTTTGTATGCTTCATCCTGAAGAATTGAATTATTAAAATGCCAGTAGGCGCTACCCCGGAAATTAGCCGAGGGTAGTTGAATTTTTTTAAAGAAATAGCGGAGTGATCAGAAAGAGAACAGGGTGTTATTTTGCACGAATGAATAGAGGATAACATATCAGGATGAAGATACAAACGATCTAACCTGCCTTTGAAACAACCACAATCCCTGGAAAGGGTTATTCCGCAGCCAGGTAAATTGTTGTTTCTGGGGATTCAGTCTACGCCAACATCACACAGAGAGTGCACCAACAGTTTCCTTGAGAGCTGCTGCGATGACTCTGGATCTACGCTCGGTGGGCGCATGCAGACGGTCCAATGCAGGATTTTCTGTGCAGTTAAAGTCACCTCCGACCACAACGACACCGTCACTGTCACAAGAGGATAAATGTTTAGAGAAAGAATTAAAGACTTTAAAAGCAAGAGAGTCGCCTTGGGGTACTAAACAATTATAAATGTGGAAAAAGAGTTTCATTGGATTTAGTTTTGTATAAAAGAAGATGTCCTGGAAAAAATGTTAAGATTTGAAATAATTTTCAAAATTTATTATTAACGAGTGAAGTTACCCAGAGCCATAAGAGTTGGAAGGGGAAGAGATAGAGTATCGGCTATTATAGGCTCCAGCAGTGAGCTTATTTTGTAAGGTTATAAGTCTCTGCAGGAGCACCATGTCGGAAAAGGAAAAGAAATTTTCAAAATAAGCATGTATGGCGGATTTTGGTTGGCATTGAACAGCCGCCTGTGTTCAGGGAAATCAGTGATAGTAAATATTGCGACCAAACTAATCAAGACTCTCATAAAAGAAAAAGCAAAAGAAAATCATTTATCTAAAGTCTTGATCAGCTTGCGTTATTGTAGGCCTCTGTTGAGGAGTGGGTTGCTGCGTAGCGGTTTGAGTTGTTTCACAAGTCCGACACATTAGCAGTGAATCTCTTGGCCACCTCGATAGGTTTTTTTCGATTTTTATGAGGCCAAGAAATTCATGAGCTCTTTAGAAGACAGAGGACCTTTTTGTTGAAAGGCAATCAGGCACCGCCTCGTCTTCGGTAGTGTGACTGTCTTCCCATATGTCATCTTGGTCGTTCGTCGACGAGGCCGGGGGAGACAAGGAGGATTGTGAATTAAGGACTTGGTTAAGGACTTGGGTGATGGAAGGAGTCGACTGGGCACGGGGCATCGCCACCTTCACAAGTTTACGTGGAGGAGAGGGTGTTTTAGAGGAGTGAGAACTGAAGCATTTGTAGGAGGGGATTGAGTGGAAGATTTCCTTGGGAGACGACATCAGAAAAAAGTCTAGATGGTGGAGGTGGCGATCCCCAGACAGAGCAACCGGGTTTGGATGGGGTGGATAGGTTGAAGGGCGGAAGAAGGTTGGGAGGGGGAAAGGGAGTGGTGGGAGTGGTGGGGGAAGGAGGATGGGGCTGCGGATGACGCAGGGGCCACGGACGGCGCAGGAGCCTCAGACGCCGGAGAAAAACTGCGGGCAAAGAAGGCCCCACAGACCCCGCCGAGCTGCTCGCACGAGCCGAGCCCGCCCGGACGAGGGCCCAACCCCTGTTGGGCTCTGCCGGAACGAGAGGCCGACGCGCTGGACCCCGCACCAGCACATGAGGCACTTTCCAGCTGAAGCACCCCCGACACCGGCGCGGCATGTCCAGCCTTCGCACAGGCGGGTGGCCCCCCAGGGGGCCCGAGGGCCCCCAGAACGCGCAGCGGTCCGAACACCCGAGGGTTCCCGCACGATCCGCATCCCTACGGAATCCAGCGGACCAGGTTTTTGGAGACTTTAGGTGGGTGTTTAGGATCGGATTTTTTTGGGTTAGTGGGGCGGACGAAGGTGGGTGGTGGGTTTAAGGGATTGGTCTCGTTTTTGTCAATGTCATCGGTTCTCGTTTCATAAGCACGGCTAATGTGGCTGCACTACCGCCGCATGAAAAGCAAACGTACTGACTCCGTCGACAGAAAACACGCGATAATGTGCCTAACACAAGATATTTATGTGCTCAGGCGGAGTGACGTTCGGTTTAAGAAGAACATGCACTTGCCGCCTGAACGACATGATATGTGACAGATGTTTTTCCTTGAAACCCAGGGAATGGACCTTACCTGAGACACCACTTTGCAGAAAGATGACAGGTTGTGTATCAGTACCGTGTTCGGGATCTCTGGATAAACATTAGAAAGCGTGAACCGGGTGGTTGGCTGACCAGTGGTTGAGTTTTGATGAAGCTGCCATCGTGGGTCAGTCTGTTTTGACAGCCTCGACGACAGCCTCCCTCGAGCCAGATATGCTGCTATTCGACCGTTTGAAATCCTGGAAGCTGATAACACTTTGTGCATTTGAAATTTGGTTAACCAGTGAATGAGATATTGGCGTACCGGAGACTGTGTTCAGCGCTTTTAACACGATTCCATTGTCCCCGGTAAGTGGGCTATTACCAGGAACAATAGAAACGCGTTCACCACCCTTGCTCCACACTTGGCTGATTTTCAATAGGTTGTTGCGCCTGACTGGCCATGGTGACCAGCCAAAGCACCAAAAAAACGACAAAAATTTGAAAAAGAACCCAGAAAAACACGAAAACAGTTAAAACCTGACAATTTGAAATTCGCCCTGTATGGATGTATGAACAAATAAGAGTAAGATTAATATGTAAAAATTTGTAACTGTAAGATGCGTAACTTGCACAAAATCTACTGTTTCCTGGAGCTCGATAAATACACGACCTACCCGGGAGAGAGAGAGAGAGAGAGAGAGAGAGAGAGAGAGAGAGAGAGAGAGAGAGAGAGAGAGAGAGAGAGAGAGAGAGAGAGAGAGAGAGAGAGAGAGAGAGAGAGAGAGAGAGGGGAGAACGCACCCCATTCTACAGTGTGCTTTGGTTTTTTCTCTCCTTGATTATTTTCATTGTAATTTTGTAGTACTGAAAAATAATTGTTTTTGATTCTGCCCCCCCCTCAAAACATGTTCTGATCCGCCCATGTGAAGGCTCCAACGAAGAAGAGAGGTGTTTTTAAAGCGAGAAAAGACCCAGGGTGGGCTATTAGTAATACCCCATGCATAACCCAGTCCACTTCCGTGCAAACGACATGTTCTCACCAGGTGTGTTCACGGCATGAAAACATGCCGTGATTTTCCGCATTAATAAAAAACATCGTGTTCGATTTATATCCTGGCAAGACAAACATAAAAACATTAAACGTTTCTCATTATGCCTGCGCTTGTTTTGAGTTTTTTTAATGATCAGAACATTGACTCAACTGTTTCTGTTATTTCACAATAACACCGTACGTTAGCATTGCCTTCGTGTGTGTTCCGACCGCATGATGGGCGCTTGCGCTGCGTTTCACGGATATAAACTCTCCTCTCTTTCAGACATGTTTTCTTACTACTAGCTTTTCGTAGAGTAATTCTCCCGTGCTTCTGGTCTAAATGAGTCTGTGTGTGCATGACAACGCTAAGCGTGCATTGTGTACCGTGACGGGGACAACTCGACCCTCTAATATAATTAGTCTGTTATCAAAGTCTGGCACCAATCCATACCGCCCAGCTCCGTCGCGAGTGTAAAATTTCTCTGCCTTGTGTACGTCATGAACGTTTCGTTAAAAAATTTGGGGGAAATTTTTGATTCTTAGATAAACAATTAATAATCCACTCAACACAAAAACACTTAAAATTGTTTTAATTCATACCAATCAATATAACAGCACCAAAAATTAAGTTTGGTAAATACACTTCACAGGACCTTTAAATTGCGGTAATGTATCGATGAGCCTGCAGTGTAAAAGTAATGTTTATCTGAACGTTGAAAGAGCACATTAGTGGTGCAATCTGAACAAAAACCTGATATAATTTGGGGATCTGCCAGCAACAAAATATGGAAAACAAAAGGCAAATCGGATCATTACGATATCCCCATATGTTTTGAAAGGCGACTCAGCTAACATGCATACGTTAACAACGTCGGATAAGTCGGCGTCAAAAACGGACGTTGTACATGGATGTCTGGAAGGTCGGAATCACTTTCAAACGTTGTACGGACGTTGTTAAACAGTATAGAAGTACAACAGGTCGATTTTCAACGTTGGCACAACGTAGTTATAATACGGATAACGTAACGTCGGCGTACTAAGGTTGTGCCAACGTCGGGAAATGTTCAATCTACAGGTCGATTTTCAACGTTGGCACAACGTAGTTATAATGTGGGCAACGTAACGTTCTGCGTCCTAAGGTTTTGTCAACGTTGGCAAATGTTGTGCAGTATACAAGGTCGATTTTCAACGCTGGTACAACGTAGTTAAAATGTGTACAACCTAACTACGGCGCATCATACGTTGTGCCGACGTCAAAACCAGTGGTGTTTTAATTTCCGAAGAAGCAGGGCATTGTACTTTAATTTAAAAAATCGTAATTTTACTTATCATCCCTTTTTCAGTGTTTTACGGCTGAAACCCGTATTACGGCTGCCCCATTGCACTCTGGGATATATCCAATATTAAATCATCTGACCTTAATTTGACCTAGCTTTGTGCTCGAATCATTTCAAGGTTTAAATATGTGAAATGTGTCATTTTAAGCCATTTTCAAATATTTACTGTTAACTTTATGATAAAAGGTAGTTGATGTAAAAAAGTACATTCAAAATTTCAAATATTGAAATATAGATTATAATTGCATAACACCATGATTTGAAAAGAGGTTTGAAAACAGTATATAAAGGATACATGTTCTAAAAATTAGTAACTGGAGAGGGGTCGTTGAAAAAGGAACCAGACTACGCGTACGTGTAGGTAAGTGAAAGACTTTGTGTAAAATAAACAATTGCATCGATTAACCCCAATTAATATCTACAAATCCATCCCACAGCAAATGCAGCATCCTGTGGACGTTTCAACCTTAACTGCTTAAATACCGTAAATAATACGTTAACCGTAGATTCATTTCCAGTTATGAAAATACGGTACCCGTGAATATATGGAAATATTTAAAACCCGCTGCACTACGTATGACCGGGAATTTTTTACAGTGTAGATCTACCCAGCCTAGCATGCATACGTTGGCCCAACGTGTGCCAACGTTGTGGCGGGGTTGACCCGGCGTCTAGGTAAACGTTGGCCTAACGTCTTCGACGTTGGCCCTGATGGAGAAAATAAACGTCAAGGCGACGTCAACTGCCGACGTTGGGCCAATCATAAAATATTATGTTGTCCCAACGTGTTACTAATACGTCATACGAACGTTGGACGTGCCGACGTTGGCCCAACAAATGCCGACGTTGTGGCAGGTTGGCCCGACGTCGACTAAACGTTGGACCAACGTCTTCGACGTTGGCCCGATGGAAAAATTAACATCAAGGCGACGTCAACTGCCGACGTTTGGCCAACTAATTTCTGGTTACGTTGGCCAACGTTCGCCCAACGTATGCATGTTAGCTGGGTGGTTCCAATAATTAAGCTGAAACTAGATTGATTTTTAACTTTTTTATGTTTCTGATCATGTGAATAATGGACTAAATAAAATGTTGCCACATTTTCATTAAGTTGGGTTTGAATGTATTTTATGATCTTATAAATCTAGCACCAACAATTCTTTTTTACTATGTTATGGGAAACTTTCATCAGATTTACTGCAACAGTTTTGAACAAAACAAATTAATTATGTAACGCTAGTGCTCCATTCCAAGTTTTGCTCCATTCCAAGTATGAAGTTATTTATAATGTGCAATAGCGTGAATGACACTAGTGTTACACAATCCTAAATCTAAATTTGACTAAAAAATTGAACAAATACAAAATTGGAACATAATAATTATGCATAAAATAATAATGATGAAATACTTGCTGGTAATAAAGGACATTTTGGGACACCCTGTAGGTCATAAAGAAAGCACAAGGAGTTTTTACCCTTCAGTTGAACGTTAAAAGAACAAACTTGTGATGCCACGTGCCTCTCAGCATCGCTCGCTGTACAATAACCACCGTGACGTTCTTGGTGAAATTCGACCCCGCATTGGACCGCACGACACGATGAGTGGAATACCGGTGTTCACATCGGTAGCATTGGGGATAGTAAAGTTGACCATTGGGTCGATGGCTATGATATCGGCATCGGGGCAACCTGAAAACACTGCTCTCACTGTAAATGAACAATGATACAAACCAAATTGTCAAAATGTTCTTGATTCTTGATACAAGTTGTTAAAGGACCACAGAAATAGAGACGTAAATGCTATGGAGATGCTGGTATTTTTAATGATAAAAAATAGCTCATTGATTTTAGCGAGCTCTTATTATTTGAAGTTTTTCCGAAGAGTATGTCGGCGTCGATTAACACGCCCCTAAAGGGCCATTTGCACTGCATCCCAAACGTCTCTGTGTGTGACGTCACTTAAAGAAGAAGGCTTGCTTCCGGGAACGCTAGCCACGTACATTATACAACAGCGAACGCGTTCATTCACGTGCCTGCACTTTATATTGACCACGCTCGAAAATAACATAGAAATGGCTGAATCGTCGTCAGATGAAATTGGGACATTTACTGAGGTAATAAGTAACTAATAAACTATCTAATGTGTAATTTTCGTTCACCAAACTGCTATCTTTGTGAAGAAATCGATCATTTAGTGACCCAAACTCGGTTGAAAAAATTGAAAATATCAAAATACGAAGGTCACAAAAAGAAACGTTGGTGTTCATTGCCGCCGACCGGAAAATCTAGTCACAGTTTTCATCATCGAATTTTTCTAAAAGTTGTAAATGTGTTATTTTAGTCTATAGTGTATTTTTTAATGTATGATGTGTCAACTACGCCGTATATTTATTGTTAACGAAACCCAACATGGCGGCGCACACAGTACATACGTGTAGATCTGACATGTCGGATCTGACTTGACATTAGTTACTTGTCTGTTCTCTCGTTTTAACGAAGCATCGTTTCGTCGCTTTGGCTTATCGTGTGAAGCGATTCACAGGCTTTTATTTTCGTTGAAATCGACGTTTTCTTGAGTCTGGGTGGCTTTGACATCCCAAATTTCCCATGAAGGCTCGTTTCGAAGTTTTGACATAAGCGCGTCGGACACGTACACACACACAAACAAACACCTGTGCATTGCTAGAAAATCGTTCTTTACCTGACGTCACGGTATCACGTGATGCATAACATCAATCAATTGCCAATAAAGTGGGGTGGGGTCAGTGAAGTGGCATAAAGTTCCAAATGAACAGAACAAGCTTCACTTATGAAAAACTAACAGATATGTTGTTTCATTATGCAAAACACATTTATTAAGAGCCTTCCATGATCCTTTAATTTGAAGGCGACTATTTGAGCGAGTGGAAGAAAGGAAGGAAGGAAGGAAGGAATGAATGAATGCATTATTGTGATTGATAATGTTTCAAGGAGTTGTGCACCAATGGTTAAATATCTGTAAATGCATCCATATCTGAACGTTGAAGGAATACACTTGTGATGCCACGTGCAAAAAAAAAAGATTACCAAAACAAAAACAATAAATAAATAAATAAATAAATAAAAAGGACCAGAAATTCCAAGAAACCGGAAACTGTTTTGGCTTAGCTAAGCTTCATTGGGTTTAGTAACAAGCCTTGTATATTAACCGGAGTTTTCCTGACACTTGAAAAATAGCCAAAGCAGTACCTGTAAAAGTGGATGTAAACATGACATCGGTATAATAGACCCATATTGCGATACAGTCTGTGTTTTCTAAAATTCTTGAAAGTCCACAAGCGACTTAGGCCTATATTATTTTACTAACGAATATGATATTTTATCAGAATCACAATATAGCTTCAGAGAAGAATTCGCTCCACTGAATAAGCAATTATGTGCACTTTATATATACTACTCAAAACAATTTAGGGAACACCGGAATAATCTCAGTTAAAGCAAGATCATTTATTTCAGATAAACACAATGTTTCACAGAATTGATGAGAAACAACCGCACAATGAAACAGATGATAAAGGATATATGTAGTGATTACACATTTCATGACATGACTACTGAAAGAGAGAGGGGGTTGCAAATGAAAATCCCGGTTCATGGAACATTTCAAATCTATTTGATGTTAAAAATCTGGTGTTCCCTAAATTGTTTTGAGTAGTAATATGTGATCTTTAGATATGTGATCTTATATCCACTTTTTGGGTGGGGGTATTTCCTCCTCGCCCCAAACACCGCTTAAAACAACACTTTGTGTATCATTTTCTCATCTCCCTTGTTTCCCTTTTATTTGTTTTGTTTTTACTCAAACAAAATCGGCAGACCCATGGGGAGGGTTTGAACACCCTAACCACCCCTGTGGTTACGCCACTAATGGTCACCCCTCCGTATTTTCTGTATTCTTCAGCAGATTTTCATGAAACTTTGTCGGCATGTTTGGTTAGAGACACCATCTACCGAATGAGGCCATGCAAACTTTTATAGATCACCGTTTTGGTAAGTTTTCCTTATTTTTGCCCATGTTAAATTTGGTACAAATATTGTTTTCAGTACAAACATCAATGTGACTTCCCTTAAATCACCACTAGAGGGCGCTATAAGTAACATTTTGGGTAATTCAAAGGTTTTTTGTGCAATGCTTTCTAAAGGTGACTTTTTCTCAATTGTTAGAGTTTTACTCGTTATTTTTAATTCTATCTTGATGTCACTCACTCACTCACTCACTCAATCAATCAATCAATTTTTCTCCCTTTCTTCAACGTGAACGGAGGTTTAACTCTCCAAAGTAGCTCACCTTTCATCTAAAGTGAGTAAAATAAAACAGACCAAGTGGGAGTTGTGGAAGGAAGATTTAAGAGGCCCTGGGCCCTCTTCAGAACTGAGAATTGTCGTGACCACGTGGTTGGGAACGGCGGCCATCTTGAAAAATGACCAGCATGTATCGCCAAAGCACTATGAAGGGCAATCTGAACCGACCGAATACAGTCAAATTCAACTTACGTAATGTAAAAAGGAGTCATAAACAATGAAATGCATAGCACCTTTGCAGAATGGATGGTGGAATGTGACATTTGGCAATGTAAGCTATTGTGAGAAAATTGCCACGCAAGGCTGTTAATTTTTGTAAACAATCCACTGTGGGTGTAATGAACATCCACAAAATGTTGGCTCTCAAATCCTTGTCGTTCTTAAGATATGACCCTAAACATTTTAGCCCAGCCTTTTCCTCCCCTATTGGGTCGGTGAGTTTATGGCAAATTCAGAGGCCTATATCTCAAAATCCGGAAAAGATATTCCTCAAAATTAATATTTATGATGACTGCACCCACATTATCAGAATCTATTGTCAGAAGTGGTATATATAATTTACTTTTTATGTTACAGGTCCTCAAAAACTACATTTGTACTGACGTGAGGACTTTTTAAGTATTTTTTGCCCCCCTTGTGCCCACATGAAATGTCAGTTTGTTTTAGTAATATACATGGTTATAATGTCTAGGTACATATGACCAATCATTCATTGAATTAACCATCTATTAGGTTTATATGATGATGATGCGTTAGGCCTTGGTAGTTTCCACTAACACGAACAATGAAAACAAACCAACAGTGTTAATGCAGAAACAATAAACATGCAAAACCAGATATTAAGCGACGGATTCAGGAAGCTAACTGCCAATACCAAACATAAGTTAGTCATTGGTGCTCATAAATTAGTCAAACGACTAATTTAGATTAGTCAAGCCTCAATGACTAATTAAATCAACGTAGGATAATGTTTAGTCACAAATGACCAATTTAGGTTAGTAACTGCTTATGTTTGTGACTAATAAAAATAAGTCATCTGTTATGAGTAAAACTTGATTATTTCAAGTTTATAATTGTTTTCAGAATGAATTTCGCTGGGTTTATTTCAAGTCATTCGGACTTATGATCTTTTCATAAAACACATTTTTAAAGATTTTTGTAGTATTAAATTCATATGAAAATGGTCATGATAATTTTGTAATACATTTTGTGTACCATTTGATTCATTCAGTGATAAATTAATGTTATTTCTTCAAATCGGTGACAAAATCACAACAATTTGCCTGATGGGAACATTATTACCGTCAATGACTAATGTGTCTCGTCATACGACCAAGAAAAACGAAATTGGTACGGTTATGCAACCGTCAAGTTCCTGGTTGAACGCAACTGGTAGTTTGCGGTTCGCGTATTGTCCATGCATTGAACGGTACCATTGAAATTGAACCGCGCCACGTTTGCATTATTGGCCGCCATTGTATCGACGTGTCAATGCATTGTTCGATTGTTTATTGTGTGCACAGCAATATTGTTTGCAGAACGCTGTCATAATCTACTGCACTGCATTCATCAAAGCCATCAAACATCAAAATAATGTCAACGAACTCAGGAATGTCATCAACTGCAAGGTAAGTCCAGTTTTCGTTGTATTATGTGAATGTTTTATTAGTTGAGGCCTTATTTCGGTCACACTATTTAGCTTCAACTCGACGGTTTCACGACAACTCAATAAAACTCCACGACAACTCAAGACAACAAGTTACAAAATACCTTCAAATGCGGTATTTATTGCCAGAGTGTATCTGGAAACACGCCTCAAAATTATTTCCACTTTCATGCATACTTATTTTTCAAGGAAAAATTGTTTTTTCTTCGTAAAATAACCGATTTTCCGTCCGAAGATGCCTGCAAATTTCGCAATGCCAATGACATCAGACCGCACCATTGTGTTAAGGCTTTTTTGTCACTGTTTGTAGGGGTTGGGAATGATGACCCACATTATAATTTTGTTTTTTTATTTTTTATTATTATTTAATTTCCTTTTTACTCATTTCTTTATTTAACTTCCTTATTTCCTCAATTTTTATTTGATTTCTTTATTTCTTTATTATTTTCTATTGTTTTTATTTTTATTTCATTAGTTTTGATAAATACATTTGTTTAGCTTGTCATTGACTTAGAAAAATTTAATTGCATAAAATAAATGTAAATATAATTGTTACTGTTTTTTCATTAAATAAAGAAATGCAGACTATTAGGCCTACGACTTTATGGAGCTTTATATCGCTTCCATTTAAAATAAATGTATTCAGTCAATCAGTGCAAAAGCAAATAAATATTTATTACAGAAATAATAATAAAATGATTAAATATAAAGTGGACATTACATGCAAAGAGGCCTGTAACTTAAAGAGCAAATGGGTTTCATATTTCAATTTGTAATTTTATTTTGTTTTTTTCTTGATTTGATATTAACATATGTTATCCGAGTTCAAGAGACTGCAGGGAACAAGAGCTGAGAAGAAGAACTTGGACGAAGGCCTGAAGAAGTATGAAAGTGCCATCCTGAAGCTGTTTGGGCACAAGAAATTGAAGACTTGCACCAGAAGGCTCTGGATAACATACCTCTGCAACGGGATGAAATTGCTTGAAAAGGTCAGTTGGTTTTGGATGGTAAACTTAGTTAAAGCCCTATACAATATTATTAGTTCCACTATTCCAGAATAAAATAAATGTGAGCAAGTCTTAATTGATGTGAAGATTATGTGATAGTGATATTAAAGTTATTCTGCCTGAAGCAGACATTTAAGAAATATGAAAATAATATTCAGGCAGAAAACAGAATTCGAAATTGCTGTCTTGCGTGATTCACTCAACATTACAGACAATGACCATTTTAGTTTTTCTAGGTTTTATCCATAATGTGAGCACATTTGCACTTGGGTGAAACTTACATGGTTAGTCAATCAGAGTTACCAAAATAATATTGTAGAGGGGCTTTAAATAAGAAGCTTTTGTCAAATGATTGATTATATTTTTGTACTAAATGTGGTCTTTTACAAACATTGTTTCAGAGGCAACTTCTGTCGCAGTCATACTTGGCATTCCGGCTTGTTAAGAGAACAGGCAGGCAGTATGTTGCTACTTGGCTAAGGAGAGTGTAAGTACATAAGTGTGCGTTGTGCTTGATATGGAAAGAACTACAGTGTAGCTTGAAAATATTGTTTTGTATAAATTAAACATCTAAAAAAAATTGAGGCTTCTGTAGTTTATAAACAATCTAAGGAGTTTTCGGCACCTTATATGCAACGCTGTAAACTGCATGTACCCTTTTGGAGGAAGTGGTTTGAGAATGTTTTATATTTGACAGTATACTCTGAGAATGCTTATACCCAATTTGAACTTTTACAGCAGTGGTAACACCAGCCCTGTAGTTCATGGGCATTCCAGCAAGATTTACTCTTTTCATGCTTTTACACATCAATGAGCAGCTGTCTCCTGATTCATGTTGAGAGCTGTTCAAAGTGTAGTGGCAGTTCAACCACTGGTTTTTGGTTGTGACCTCCTTTTTCGTTACATTGGAATTGGAGCTGTTGGTGCTCTACAAAACATTTGTTGAATATCATTTGCCTAAAAGACATCATTTGCTGAAAAGACATCGCACAATCTAATTGTAAAGTATTTTTGGTTTTATGTTCTCATTGATATAACAGGAAGATGGCGCACCATACATTAAAGGAGACGATTCGGACCTCTCAGATACCTGGCCTGTTTTTTATATTTTCAACCTGGTATATCCAGCAAGTTTTAAGAAGATGCTAACCTTCCAGAAAGTTATCCTGAATGTACAGGATAATGTGAAGATCGAGGCAGTGGTCACATTACTTGAGAGATTAAACCAGCATCTTGACAAGTAATGCACCAACAACATGGTTTTAGCCAGAGGGTTGTCTTGGTGTCTTTTGAATTCACTGAATGTGTGAAAATAATTAAGGACTCCTGGTTTTCAATTTACAAACACATTTGGAATCAGTTATGGTGCTATTTGTAGAGATTTATTCTGTTTTTCATTAAAACAGAAAATCACTTTCTGGGTTAAAATAATGTTCCTTTGCAATATCACACCCTAATTTTATAAGGTAATAAGCAATGTCTGGAAGGGTCAAACCTTATTTCAATTCGTAATTTAATTTGAGTAATGGTACATGTATGAGGTTTGTTACACTGTGACTCATTAGATTTACAAAATGTATCATGAATTACATTTGTCATTTTATCACCAGTTTATAAGTTTACTTGCCACTCAGAAACCTGGATTGCAAAAATGTATGTACTACCATTGTGTGTGTGTGTGTGTGTGTGGTTGCGCTTATTATCTCCGCCTTTGCTGTTGCAACCCAACTCATTTGGGGTAATAAACAGATGTGGCATATATTCCTCGTGTTCACATTTGTTTTGCTGTTTTGCCAACTTATTGCAATTTGAAGAGATTCACTGAAGCTGAACTTGTGGATATATTTAATTTACTTTTTTACTTTACAGTTATTATGTTTTATTAATGTACTTTATTCAAACCAAAGAATAAGACTATTACGGTTAACCTCGTTGAGGTATCATGCAGCTTTAAAAGTGTTTTTTAAATTATTTTGTTTAGATATGTGATGTGTCATACATCACATATCTAAGGAAAACAAAGCTTTTAAAGCTGCATGATACCTCAAGGAGGTGTAACCTGTAATACAAACTCTGTATGATGCAATGTATTCAAACTTTCTTTAATTTAAGAGTATACACATTTTGTTACACAGTTAAGTGAAGGTGCTGTTAGGGAATTCCTCATGTAAACCCAATTACATTGAAATAAATATTTTTGATAAGATTATATGATTTATTTTTCATTTCTTTTGTTTTTTACATGAAATGAAGCCTTAGTCGTGGTGACTAATGTGATTTTGTCATCATTTTGAATGACAAATTGCAGAAGTCGATGACTAACGTTTAGTCATTTCAGACGTTTTTGGATTTAGTCAGATGACTAATTAAATAAGTCACATTTGACCAATATTTGTCTTGTATTGACTAATTAATGCTAGTCATCTGGCTTGTCTGACTAATTTTATTAGTCATTTCAGACGTAGGGCAGGACTAATTTGTATTAGTCAAAATGACTAATTTATGTTTACAGTGATATATAAGGCGCTATTTCTTGACTATTATTCGATTAAACTTCAGCGTGTAATAACACCTTGCTGCCTTTTTAGTTAGCGGGTTTTTGTTATATTAGCGGCATGATGTGACCGTGACATTTACATGACAGATATATGCTTAACACAGCGTGCCAATAACGTCATAAAGCGATTATAGTTGAATTAAAGTATGTATTAAAAATGTCTATTAATATTCTCATGTTTCTCTGTAGTTTTCAAAAGACACTTTCAGTCGATGATAACAATAAGATAATTAGTACGAAATCTATCACGAAGAAATACCTAAGCCAATTACATTATTAAACCCTGGTCATTCATCAGAACACAAGTCTGTCTTTTCTCCTTGTTTGTCTCTTTTCATTTTCTTAAACGGCCCTTGATTTGCCGGGCTAAGACCTTAAATGTAGTGCGGAGGGGGAACACAAATATAATTATGAATGATGAAAAACTATGACCAGTATTTGCTATGACCAGTATTTTGCATATTAATGAGTCTAGCCGATTATTTTATTTTATTATTTCATTTCATTCATCTTGTGGCCAAAAAGCCAAATTGCGAGAATGTTACAATAATTATCATTAAAACCTACATATATTATTTAAAAACAATAAAATTGCACATTTTACAAAAACATTTGTAGAATTTAAATCGGGGAGGAAAAATTTACCAAAACACTGGAAAATTACTGTACAGAAAGCAATAAAAGAAAGTTCCAAATATTTAGACAAAGCACATACACAGAAGTACTAGAAAAACCATTAAAATTGCACATATGCAAAAAAATATTAATCGAAGTAGACCTCATGACATCGATCCTTCCCATCCACGACACATCGGCAAACATCGTGATCATTTCATGCAACATCATCGTGCCGTCAAGCCTATTTCGAAGGTAGTTACTTATTCAAAATATCAATAATAAAGGGAACTGGACGTTTTTGAAACGAGTGGTTTTGAAAGGCATTTGAGTAATTGTGTTCCTATTTCTAAGGCACCTACCATGGCTCTCAAACCCTTGTGGGGGCAGGAGAGATGATTATTACTATTAAGATTTTTCTGCAAATTTTAGACAGTGTGTAGTAGCCTCCTATCGGCCAGAGTATCAAGATTACAATAGTTAAGTTCGTCATTATACGAGTTAAAGCTATGACCCAAAATGATCTTACAAGCTCTTTTTTGAAAGGATATAATGTCATTAGATTGTTTACGGAAGACCTGAATGCCAACAACATCGGCATATTCAAGGACAGGTCTCATATAACCAATATACACTATTTTAAGTTCCATGGAATTAAAACCAAATGTCTTAAGAGTCCTCAACATAAATATTTTTATTTGCCTTTTCTAACATTTTTAACGTGAATATTCCATTGAGATCATTTCGCGCCATTACATGCCACTATCAGAAAATGGAGGCTTTCCTTTTATAGACCCGAGTTATTTTATTGCAAAATTATATTTAAACAGTTGATAGAAATATGATTTCATACATTATAAAGCAGCGTTCGGCCAAAGTCGTCTGAGGTGTTGAGGTGTTTTGTTTTCAACCTCTTCACTTGGAACCATGATGGCATTTGAAAGCGACTAAAATTTATTTGAGTTTTGTTTTGTGTGTACGTATGTACTCAATGCTCAAACGTAAGGGCGTACAAATTTTAACCAAAATTAAATTACCTTGGACACACAAATTACAAGTTTGCTTCGATGTGATTGATTTGGTGGTTTCTTTTGCTGACTGAGGATTGATAAGAGGGTATAAACTGCCTACAATCTGGCTACGCTCCCGCTATCAAACGTTGTCCACAGACTGATAGATTCTTTCATTGTATCATTATTTATTTATATCTGCAGATGCATATACTAAGTCTATTGCCGCAGATCGTATACAAAGTGTATCTAAAACGTTCAGATGATGCTCCATCTAAAATCTTTCATCAAATATGAAATGAAAATAAGGTCAATGTGTCTGTATCATTCAAGTTGAGGAATATTCTATATTTTATGATGATATCATTATTCTAGAAATAATACAAAAAACAATTTCATCAAAAATTAAACAATGAAACAGCACTACTTTTTATTTAAGCCTGACACAAAACTAAAGTGGACAGTTTCTATAGAGGGTGTCAGGCTCACTGTTGTTAAGGCTGTTCCTGCATTATTTTTGTTATGTGCGGTCAAGTTAGCCCACAACCAACTACTAGCATGCCCTTATGGGAACGAATACGTGGTATAGAGCTGTCTATTTAAACAAACCTGATGCACACATTTCTTTAAAAAAATATGAATTGTTCTATGTAATTTAATAATGGCTATGCGTTTGTTAAAATTTAACAAAACAATAAGGTTACAACATTTAATTAATTTTCAATATTCATAATATATTTCTTTAAATATTCATTTCATATATAATATCTGCATGGAAACATTACCTGAAGTGAAATTAAATCAAAAGAACACTTTAGTACTATAGTTCTTTCCTATAATATAAAATATACATTTTAATCATTAATTTGTCAACAATATTTATCTAAACCATTCTGAAATTAGTTTTTACGTGCCCCTGGATTTGTTTGTTCCAACCGTTTTGTTTGCTTGCTTTCTTTGCTTCTGTTTGTTAACAAGAAAATGGACTGGGAAAGCTGGTGTGTTCTCCGCCCTCACCCACTTGACGACGCGCCCGCGCCTAGCTGAAATACTAATCTCATGCTTGTGTTTTTTAGATAATTTGTCGCTTATAAATAAGACAACGAATTTGTTTAATTTGATTGAGAAAACATTACACAAATAATAAATTACCATTATTTGCAGCCGCATGGCATCATCATATATTTAAATTAAATTTAAAGGTGTAATGTCCCTTTAAGAGGAGCGGGCAGATATCTCTAGAAAATCTATATTAATAATCAAAAGCTATAATAATTAATTAATTTTGAGCAGATCAAATTATTGAAATGGGGAAGGGAGTGAAGTGTAACATGTTAAAAATTTTCATTGAGGGGGTGTGGGTAAGGCATGAACAATTTGTTCTCCGAAAAACAATTCGCTCAATGGGGAGGCATTAATTAGTCCCTCCCCCAAAAAGTAAGCAAATGAAAACATTTACATCTTTTTTGCATATATGGATGTGCTGAAGAAAACAAACACAATAGTCAGAAATGACATTTGACATTTTCATTAGAAATGCATACTGAAATCACAAATTTGAAGCACAAACACATTTACCAAAATAACCAATACGCCGTCCCCCCCCCGCCGTCCCCCTCCTCGCCTTTCGCTGTTGTGGTATTTCAATGGTTTTTCAAAACCAGTATCAACCTTGACAAGACTTGTCCATGGTGAAGGGGAATAATTTCAATGAATTTTACGCATTTTGTTCAAACCAGACCCAGTTTAACAAATGAAATAAAAGAAGCATGCACATTCTTCTCAATGTATTTATAAAGATCACCTTAGTTTCTGCATTACGTTGCAGAAGAACAGATGTTTTACTTTTTCAAAGTTTTTAACATTTGTAAATTAATGTGGGTTTGCTTTCTCCTTATACCTCCATTCAAACATAGTACATACGTAGTGTATGCTCATTTTGGATGAGGGTCGGGGAGTCCGAGGACGGATAAACCCAGCGTCGGTCGAGATGGCATCCTCGTATATTAATATAAATGAGGAGTAGGTGATCCTTTGGGATGAAACTCGTCAATAGCGAGTCTGGACACGGCGGAATTGATTAAGAAGATTAGCTCTAAGCATACACACATATTTTTAATTAATAAATATATATGTTTTGAGAGTGAACCAAACAACATACATTTTATCATCTAAACACACAGTAAGATATTGTAAAAGTCACATTTCTGAGCTCCTTTGTTCTCGAATTCAGAAAAAGATCAATGTCCACTGTGGAAAACAAATGCCTTCCTGATCAACAATATTCTATAAAACACCCCAGTCGAAGAAATCACCAGGTACACAAATAATGTTGTAATAACACTAAAATATTAAAGGCTGCGCCGTGTAAACATAAGAGAGGCTTACTGGCTTAAATTTCAGACAAAAAAGGGGTATGACAAATTACTTTACTATTATTGTTATTTTATCTTGGGTTATATAAAACCTCTTTGTTTTCTTATGAGCTCCCTTTAAAATGTGAACAAAAGTACGCGATCTTTACGCGATTAACCTACATAAGTTCGGAACACAAGCAAAACGGTACATTATTTATAACCAACGCTACAGGAAGTGCGTAATAATTTGTTCGGTTGTCATTATGCTCATGATAATGAAAACGTAACATGTTAACGTGTGCAAAAGCGACTGTGGGTCGCCACAGGAAGCCCCAACCAACCAATGAAAGTTGGTTATGAACTGCACCAACATCTTTTTGAAACCACGCAGATACATCTTCGTAGTGACCTGCTCGGGCCGCCATTATCCAAACACCCAGCAACTTGGTAAAAATCTGTTTTGCTCTGGTACTTTCCCCTTAATGTCGTTTGATCAATGTAACATAAGTTTATTACCGCAGGTAATAGACTCATTGAAATACATATCGACTCGAGTGAATCTCGTGGAATGAAATGATTTGGACAAATTCTCACGAAACCCTGTTTTACTTAAGAAGTTAGTATTTCTTTATTTGCACAATGCCTTTAGGACAGATTTGTCGCTTTCAAGACTTTATATTAATTATTGATAATTTTAAAAGTAATAAAATGATCGCTTAAAATGCATGACACGTATTTATTGTAATGTTATACATCATAATATTAAACAAATTATTTTAAATGACTTAAAATCTAATGATAGACGTTTTACAGAATTGGTATTTTATTTTTTTATTTTTTTTTTTAACGCAAAATTGCCCAACACAAGGTCAATGGCTCCAGAAGGGGGGCACTAAGTCATTGAGTTGTTACAACGACTCACCGAAGAAACCAGCCCCTCGCACCGAAACGTTGTTAATAACCCAGCCTCTTCACGGTGCGCGAATAGGACTGGGAGGGGTATCTAGTCCAGAACAAGGCAAAGGATTAACCGTTTCGCCCCCATAGCAATGATGGTAAAGTGTTTTGCTCTGGCGACACAAGTGTCACGGGTTGAATTCGAACTCCAATATTCTGCTGCTTAACACCAGAACTTGAGTCCGGGCAAGCCAGACCGCTCGGTCAATGACGACCACTCAAAATTTTGCAACTTCAGAAGCATATTTTTCTTTAAAACTGCATCCCTTTGAATTGAACTGTCCTTATAAGTGTCGTTACTCATAGTGATTTTCAACGCAAATTCATGTTGCGGTGATTACTACTCATGTCCTTTTCGACAATTTGTCTTCGCGCCTTTCGACAAGTTGATTTGAAGTTGGCGAAAGCCTTTCGTCACAAGGGCTGCGCGGTCATCACCGGGTTCCGCTCAACAGGTAGTCTCCACACATGTCCCCATTTACACAGATCACATGCGACATGGTGATTGCCAAAGTAAATGGCAAAAATCAGGTTAAAATGAAACTAGAATATCTCTATTGTAAACTTCAGAGAGTACAGATGTTGACTGAATTCAGACCACACATCTGCCCAAACACAGCTGGACTTCCCAAAGTGCCGCATCGTACCACAACCGCTCACATCTTTTCTTCGTTTTGTGTTGCCCACAAACCATAGCAACTATAACGTATGTAATTATGAACTCACCCCAAACCGACAGGAGCTTCTTTTGTTAGTTTTGATCACTTAATTGAGGCAATCGTACAGGTTCATTACTCAGTGAGTGAAATAATGTAGGCCATACATTAAACAGATCTAGCAAAGGCAATTGACATTTTCACGTTTAAAACTATTATAATAATTATTGGTAATATTCGAAAACTGCTTCTAAAAGTAACTTACTTTCTTTTGAATTGTTATTCATTAATGACCAACCTGTGAAGGTTTCAGCTTATTACGTTGTGTAAAGTTAATGAGAAAATAACAAGAAAAATAAACCTGGTCATTTATTTGCAACATTTAAAATAGTTGCAATTGTAATGTTTAGTCAACGGTCTCCGCAGGGCCCATTGGTTAAAGACATTCAATTGTTGAACGATTGAGAGGATAATTTGTTCAATGCTTGAATGCACCGAGCCAAACTGGACCTCCTGGGTCAGACAGGGATTACTGACTGTTGTGTAGGAGGGATTAGTGGTATGGCAAATGGCAGTGGCATTGATGTTTTGGTGGCTGCCAGTTTTGTATAGGCTAGGACCGTCAATCATCATTTCTTTGGTCTGCTTCCACATTATTCCACTCAGAAAGCTGTTATCAAAACCTGAAACGAATGAAACAAAGCTCAACAACAGTTTGGGCCAATAGTTTAACGATTGCTCAATAGGCCCGAAGAGGAATTTTTTAGATCTTACTTTCATGTCACGAACCAAAACATCGAAGCTCTTAGTATGTTGGTCCATAAATCCCGTGTGCATAAAATGTTGAAAAAATTGTGTCTTCTTCAGTCAACTTATACACGCTTTATTCTGCTTCCTAAAAGCTTGTCAGCAAAGCGAACCTTATTGACTAGAACACTTTTAATCTCCATAATCTGGAAAAATTTGGAAAGGGATAAGTCCAGTCAGTTGGAACTCGATGCACCGGTGAAACCCAGACAAACACAAAAAGGCGGTGTGAGAGTTGCTGCCTTATTGTTTCGATACACTTGATGTTTCTTTGATACATTGTGATCACAACACACAGTGGAACACGAACATTGTGGACCCAAAATAATGAATTGGCAAGTAAGTTAACCACAATGTGTTGGTTAATAGTTTATTTAAAAAATTTGAGGTTCTTGCAGTACTTATATGAAAGTTTGTTGCACTTCTTGTATTATAGTTATGAATATCCCAGAAGATCACCCACATACAACACAGCTCAGTACCTAGTATTGAAGATCCTCCGACCCCAGGGTCTCCCAATCAGCACCGTATGTCCAACTCCAGTCAGTTCGTTGAGATCACCCGGGTCTCACTCAACCCAGCGACATCTTGGTTAAGGCCCTGTCGTCAATTAACATGGCGCGGTCGAACGTATACCGACGTATACAAAACATAGCTCGAACGTCAGAGTCCAAGAACGTCCAACTTCCCAACGAATTGCATCTGAAAAGTCGAATTTAAA
>JAQQFT010000041.1:0-71746 GCA_029582265.1 Zoroaster sp. YZ-2022 | reverse complement strand
ATTTTTAATATTTTATTTTTATATGCTATTTGAAAAGAAAAAACGGAAAAGGGCCGGTTTGTGGGTTCGATGTTTTTAAAAACGGAGAAAAAATTAAACACTTTGAAGGTCAAAAATTTTTTTTTTAAATGGCAGGACAGGGCCCCAAAATTTTGGTTAAAAAAAAAAAAAATCAAAAAAAATCCCCCTTTTTCCCTAAAAAAGCTATTTTTTCTATACCAGCTTTCATTATAAAAAATAATTACCTTGAAACATTTAAAAAACCAAACAAATTAAACAGGGTTAAATAACTACAAGGAACAATGTATTTTTCCCAGGTTCATGGGGGCCCATACATACATACATACATACATACATACATACATCATAAAAATATATAAAAATTAAATGGGGAGGGTGGCCTTGGTTTGATCCAACCGGACCATCATAGGTTTTTGACAAAGCAAATAAAACTCATCCATTTATGGGGAAAAGGGAAAAGCAAAGGATCTGGGGGGACCCAAAAAAGGGGGGAAAAGGAAAAAAATTAAAGATAAGCACCCAGTTAAAAAGAATGGGGTATCGAAGTGAAAAAATGGGGTTTTGAGCCACAAATAAGTAGATGAGCAAAGGGGAAGCTAGGTGGGGGGATTATTGACCCATATATATATACATATAAAAACTTATGCTTAAATGTGGGGGTTCATTTTGGGAAGTGGGGTGCTCAATCCCAAATGACAGGCATATTATACTTGGGGAAAACCAGGGGAAGCTGGTAGTTGTAAGGGGGTTTCCCCACGCCAAAAAAGGGAATATAATTAATATATATATATATATATATATATATATATATATATATATATATAACTCTTTTTTTCACCATGGGGCAAAGCCCATGAAACTTCAAATTTCCCCTCTTCCCTTTTCCTTTTTTATATATCCCCAACCCCCAAAAACCTGGAAATAAGAGACCAATTAGAGGCAAAGGGAAGGCGATGTTTTTTAGACTTTATGACAAAGATTGGTAAAAGGGGTTTAAGGGCGTTTAAAAAGGGGGTTAAAACCGGAAAAAAAAATTTTATAAAAATTGGTCCCCCTATGTCCAACAAGTAAACATATATATATATAAAAAACCAAAAAAATTAAAATATATTAATGTTCTGTCTTGGCAACTTTTGTATTCATGTTTTTAAATAAACAATTTCCACATTGGTAAAAAAATATTAAATACCAAAAATAAATTGCCACTGGTAACATTTCTGTCAAAACTGGTAAATTTTGAGAGTTATATGTCAGACTGGTTATTGTCCAAAAAAAAAAAGATTTGTATCTGGCAACTAAACTTTAAAATTTTTGATTGTGAATTTTTGTCCCCTTTTATAAAACTTTTGGCGTACTTTGAAGTTTTACTCATTTCTCCCAACCTCAACACCCCCCTGGGGTGATATAACTCACTCAGTTTATAGATCAGTCCTTCCACCCCTTATTTGGTGTGGAATTATCCTGTGGAAATAAAAAAACAAGTTAAAAAGCCCTTTTCCCAAATTCCCAATTAATGGCAAAATCAAAAAAAGTTAATCTTTAAAATGAAAACTGACCTCTTCATAAAATGAAGGTTAAGTCAGCTTTTTTCAAAATTAAAATTTTTCCCTTATTCTGAATTTATTTGGGAAAAGAGTTTTCCAGTGGATCCAACACGGGGGTTCCACTGCCCCAAAAATCCCTTTTGGGACACCATTTTGTTTAAAAGACCCTTTTTTTTTTGAAAACACATGCATAAGAACTGTAAAAAATTGATGAAAATTTGTTTTTAAAAGAATAACAGATCATGCCCACTGTTTTTCCCAAACCCGGCGCTGATACCATGCCTTCAAATTTTAAAATCTTTTGCAAAGCCATATTTTGTTTATGTACAAAGTTTGTGAAACCCTCTGTTCCATAAAAACAATTGATTGACAGAAACAAAAGGCCGGGACATGGTTGTTTTTGCAATTACGGGGTATATCTCTTAAATAGGTTTTCCCGGTGCGAAAACCCAAACACCTTTTCCCCAGATTGCTCTTGCGATGACGTGAAAATTTCATCAGGATTGATTTTAAAATTTAAATTTTGGTTATTGGTACATTCCGCCCTCAATCCCTTTAGCCCAAACGGACGTTATGCATGTATCCCAAATTTTTTACGAAAATGTATGCAACAAAAGGGCACACAAGCCTCGTCCACTTCCGTGGGCCACCCGCTGTTGTCTTAATAACACCCAAGAAACAATAGCGAACTGTAAGGAGTTGATTGTGGACTTAAAACCCCCGGCCCTCCGGTTTTTTTGGGGCCCCTATTCCCCCGTGTTTGTTTTTAATTTTAAATTTTGGGAAAGAATACCCCTTTTTTAGGGAAAGAAGAGCTGTGTTCAAGCTTAAAGATTATTTTGGGAAAGTCATCTTACTCAACCTATCCCCAGGAAAAAAGCGGGGATGATGACTGTTGGAACTGTGTGTGCGTGATCGCCCAATGGCCCAACCATTCTCAAATCTGGGATGGGGGGGGGTTGGGGCGTTAAAACCATGGGGTTTGTCGCGCCCAGTAAAAAATCTAAAAATTTCGCTTGTTTTGGAAAACTGTTTGGAGTAACTGTTTTTATTCCCCTTGCCCCTTTCCCTTTTTGTAAAACCCCAAAGGAAAAGTGGTTTTTTGGGTGTCCAAGGGGGGGTTAACCCCCTACAATAAAACGTTTTGAAACAACCCATTGGGCCCCGCCATTAGCTGTTGCCCAGTGGCCCCCTTGGTTACCCTTCTGTGCACTGTCACACCACTAAATTGCAGGGTATTTCCCCCCATTGATAAAATTGAAAGGCCATAAAATGTTCAAACATTTAAAAGGGGCCCTTTGGGGCCCCACATTTGTTTTTGTAAAAATTATTTGGAAAGGGCAGCAGATTTGGGTACATGTTGCTGAAGGTTGCTAAAAAACGGGGTTTAGTGGTTGGGGGCTCATGTTTTCCGTTTAAAAATTTTTTTCATGTTTCAAATTACCCAAAAATTTTAAAAATCGCCCCCCCTAAGTGGGGGCCCCTGGGGGGTTGTCTCATGAATATGTTCACCCGGGAGCAGATGGATGAAAAAGCTTTTTCAGCTTTCACAGTGCTTGTTTGGACATCAGGGACAGACGGAGTCTCTTCAGTTTTTCTTACGGGAAACTCCTCTTTTAAAAGTGACATCTGGTGGAAAAACAAACAAAAAAAAATATTGTAAAAAACATTCATTTTTTTTTACTTACTTTATACATTGTGTTCATTTTCCCAATAGCTTTATAAAACAATATACTAAATTATCATGTTAATTTTTTTTGTTTTGTTGTATTTTAAAAAAGGGTTAAAGGGATTTTTTTGGCCCCAAAAATATAAAGTATATTGAAAAAATTTTAAAAGGTCATGGTACATTGATGATTACTGAATTATTATTAAAAAAGTACAAATTATCCTCAAAAACTGTTCCATTTCTCAAACTGCTTTTTTTTCGGGAAAAACCCAAAAAGTGTTTGTCGGATATTTCCTAATTTCTTTCTTTTTAAAAAATTTTGCAACATTTAATTTGGGTTTTTAATGCTTTTTAAAAGTTTTCATTGAAAATGTTGAAAAGGGGTTAAAATTTTATAAATAGTTTAAAAAGGCTTGATTCAAAAAGAATTTTTATTTTATAGGAAAATTAGTTATGGTAGGAAAAGGGGTATTTTAAGGTGAAACATAAAGTGTGGTAGAGGGAAAACCTTGGAATTTGAGGATATGAACAGCACTGAGAGTCGCTACAACCAAGTTTTGGATAAACGGAGGGTTTTCCTTTTTCATCTGTCCCCTCCTGTGTATTAAAAAAAATCAGCAAAAAAAACGTTTAAATATGAACTAAAAAATAAAATTTTGCAACAGTTGTGTCTAGAAATTCCCTTTACAGAGACTTTTTCAAAAGAATGTTTTCTTTTTTTATGGGATTGTACACAATTGGAAAAATGTCTTTAAAGTCCATACAAATTCCTCTTTTTTTACTAAAAGTTGTTAAAATATGAAATTGTTTTAGTTTTTTATATGTTTTTAAAAAAAAAACATTAAAAAAACCCAAAATTACTTAAAATTCCAGCGGTTAAAAATCAGGAGTTTTTGGGAAATTTCCCCCCGTGGGCGGAAAAATTTTTTTCCTTTTTTTATCCCCGGCTTTTAGGGGGAGCTCGGCGTTTTAAATTGGTCTTTGCCCCCCCGGTCTGTGGCGCATTACATTTTGTGTATAGGGGTTTCCCCCTTGGCGTGCGTCCGGTATTGTGTGGCCTGTGCAAAATGTTTCCAGGGGTGGACATCCGTGTACGCCCCCGGGGGATGGGCCAACAGCTTAAAAAGGGGGACATGGCCCAATTAGTGATCTGTGTCCGGGGGAGTTATCTAAGGGGGGGGTGTCCCTTCCCCTTAGGGTTGTTTCATAAAAAGGGGGAAAGGGCAAATGGTGCTATATTTTGTTAAATAATTGTATATTTTTGGAAAAATTTGAAATTTTACTATTTGTTCAAACTAATTGCTACAAAAACCCCCCCCTGGACCCGGGGTCATCCCCCTTGAACTTGCGAAACCAGTTTGGGGGGAACCCGCCCCCAAAAATCCCGCGTAAAGGAAAGGGTTGCTGGCAATCCACTGCACCAGTGCCCCCTGAAAAAACGATGCGGGGGGGAGCGTTAGAAACAAGCGCCCGCCGAAACCCCTTTCTGCCCCGGAATAACGCAAAGGAACTGGGGGAAAATACAACGCCGCCACCATTTTTGGCTTTCAGTGGCTTTCCAAAAAAGTGTCGCGGGGTTTTCTGCACCCCCGCCGTTTGTAAAAGTGAGCAGCTTTGGGAAAAAGTCCGCGGGGTTGGCTTCTAATATGTTCCTACTGTAGAAAAAAATTTAACCGCCCACCTCCTCTGTCTCCGTGAGAAACCTTAAGGTCTACCTAGTAGGCATACACGGGAAACGTTCGCCTCCCTTTCAATTTTTTGATAATTTTAAATGGGGTAAAATTTTTTTCACTAATATCAAATTTTGATTCTATTTGAGTCAGCAATTGATACAAAAAATCGAACATATGCCTGCCTTTTTTTTATATTATTGTTCTGGGGGGGAAAAACCATTGATACCCCCCCACTTGAAAATGTGGGGGGGACATGTCCCCCCCTACCCCCCCCTGTTGACGCCCATGGTACCGGGGCCCGGGTCATTGTCAAACTTTTAGTCGGGTTGACAGAAACCGGCAAAAATCACCAAATGTTTTTGTTATGGCACAAAACAAGAATAATTTGGAAAAATTTTGCAGTGGTTAATTTTCCCGATAAAAAAATTAACGAATCAAATATGGACATTAAAAATTTTGGGTTTTGCTTTTAAAATATTTGTTCAAAAAGCAAAAAATGGGGTACCATTATGGGGCTTAGGGGGGGACTGAGATCTTCCTGGGCCCCCTTTTTTCGCCTGGTTTTTCTTTTCCCGGGCAATTGATCGATTTTTTGTCACTTATATCACCCAGGGCATCGATAATTTTCCATCAAATGACCCAATGAACAACACAATTTAAATCCTTTTGGGGCTTTTAAAAAAACATTTTGGGAAGTGTGGTTGGTAAACTTATTTTTGCAGCTTTGGGGCCGAGGGATATGTTTGTAAAAAAGGGGCTGAAAAAGGCCAGCATTAACCCCCTAAAATGATGTCATCAAAATAGGCCCCGGAAGTGCCCCTGACGGTTTTTGTTTCGGCCGGGTTTCTTTTGGGCAAAGTACATTTTCATAGGTATTTGAAGGGTTAAAAAAAAATAATGAAAGTCTTATTTTGGTGATTCCTCAAAAATTACTTACTTTTTAAATAGTAGGTCTTTAAACCATCTATATTTTTATTACCAACTATGATGGACCAATTTTTTTATCATTTGATGAAAAAATTTAAAAAGGGAAAAAGTTAAGATGTCATTAAAGGCAGTGTACATTTGGTTAAATGTCTGTAAATGAATCTAAACTGTGTTAGAAATAAGAGATTAACAAAAACCAACATGTGAAAGGTTTTATTTCATTTCATTTTGAGCAAGTGGGGAAAGTGTTTTCCCAGATTAAGCCACTGCTTTTAAATTAATTTGGAAAATGGACTTGGGACATCCATTTAAAATTTTTAATAAAACAAGGGTGTTAAAAATATAATATTACAATATTGATATATCTATTTGAATTTGTGGTGACCCATATATTAAAAAGAA
The DNA here is from genome assembly GCA_029582265.1 of Zoroaster sp. YZ-2022. Taxonomy (NCBI): domain Eukaryota; kingdom Metazoa; phylum Echinodermata; class Asteroidea; order Forcipulatida; family Zoroasteridae; genus Zoroaster; species Zoroaster sp. YZ-2022. The sequence goes on along the minus strand of JAQQFT010000041.1, from coordinate 65,510 downwards.
TCTTTTTTTGTAGTATGCTTTTGATCATCTTCAGGAGAAACCCAAAATTTGGTGTTGATGAGGACTGAATGTTTTTAAAAACAACATTATTTAAAAATCGCTCTTATTTTAAATCCCCAAATAAATTTTTAAGGCAGGGACCCCCCAAAAATTAATTTTGGGACATACTTTTTTTACTAAAAACCATGCTGCCCAGTTATTTTGAGAAAGGGGCCAATTTAAAAAATTTGCATTTTTTTCCAAATCTTTTCCCTACATATTTTAAAAATTTGGGTAAATTAACCTAAAAAATTTAGTTTTTGGGTGAGAAAAATAATGGTGATTGATCTTTGGTAAATAAACTTCACTTTGTGATTTGGAGAATATTTTTGGCTGGGTGGTATGAAGAAGGTCCTCAATAATTTGATTACCTGATTTTCCCCCCCGCATTTTTAAATTTTTATTTTTCCTGACCGACACTTGTCTCTTCCGGGGGCAACCCCAGCTTTTAAAACCCTACCATGATGAATGGTATTCCATAAAAATTTGGGAAAAAACCTTCCTATTGTCCTCCGTCCTCCGGAAAGTTTTAAGTTCCCCAGCTTTATATCGGGGGAATAGACAAAAAACAACAGGAATATTAAAACAAATAACTGTCAAGTTGTTAGGAAAGAATTAAAAACCAAAGTTCACAACCACCACAGCTTTACCAATGAAAAAGAAAAAAATATTACTAATACTAATGGGCCCCTAATATTTGGTTTCCCCGGGTCGTTTGGGTTTTGTAAAGGTTGTAAAAACAAAAAGGAAGGTCTTCATACTTTTGTTTCCAATTAAAGAGGCTTTTGGGCCCTACAAATATCAATAAATGACCATTACCCATTTGAAAAAGGGTTTTAAATTTTTTAAAAACAAACAACATCTGGGTTTTTTTATTATCTTAACCCAATTGAAATATTGTAGAAGACCCCGGAAAAATTTGGGACGTAAAAAATTTAAAAGGGGTTTAATTCCAACAAAAACCCAAACATCCACTTATTTCCCTCGGCCCAAATTTTCTTTAATGATTTATAATAAATTAGAAATTTGGGATTTGCTTTTTGTGTTGAAAAGAACCAATGAATATGCATTAATATTCACTTCGAACAGTATAGGGTACTCCCAAAAAGGTGCATTTATTCACTTGGGTACTTGATTTGGCCTTTGACTTAACTTACACTTTACAGGTATGACTTGACTTGGATAAAGACATCTGGGTACAATTTTTTGGTGAAAAGACCTGGAAATAATTTAAAATTTGGGGTATAAATTTTTTTTGCCCGGTAAACCCCTTTTGCTAAACCATTTCAACTTGTTATAGATCCCAAAATTAAAAAACAATGTTAAAAAAACAAAAATTAAAAAAGGCAGTCCCAACTGGAGACTGCCCCCCAAATCTCGGACTGCACCCGATGGGAGAAGTTGCCCCGTGAAGTTATGTTATCTTGTCCCCCGAAGGGGAGCAAACAGGTGTCCAATAAGGAGACTTTTTTGGGAAAAATTTTTTTCCTAACTAGAAAAGATAAAGTGGTATACAACCATGAAATAAATTATAATTACCCCTTCATTTTTTTCAAAAATTTGAAATGAAATTTTTTTTAAACATCTTAAAACATAATTTAAAGCAATTATGATCGTTTCAACTAAAGTGAAAATCAAAAACCCTCTGTGAGTTTGCCAGATACACACACAAAATTAGTCGGGAAAACCATAAATTTTTTGTTTTTTTTGGCCACCCAAAATTGATGATACCCATATTTGTTTCCTTTTCTGATCAATAAATGTTATTGTTTATTAAAGCTTTTTTTTCAGTTCTAAACAAGTCGCTTTAGGGCCAATTTTAAACTTGGAATGCCCTGGGTATGTAAACATTTTTACTTCATATTTCAATTTGGGTTTATTGATAATTGGCCATGTTTTCATTTATTTTTTTTATTGTTTTAAAATTACCAAATTTCCTTTTAACTTTTAAATGGTCGGGATAAAAAGACAATAACTTTGCTCTAAAAAATCCAAGAAATTTTTCTAAAAAATTTGATTTGTCCTTTTTTGAACTTTTAAAACCCTTACATTTTAGTTTTGTTGTTTATTTTTTTTCGGACTGCTGAAGGGAAAGGCAATAAATTTTTTTGTTTGTTCGGGCTTGTCGTTTAATGTAAATGTTTGAATTATGATGAAAAGTTGGTATAAAATTGCTTTTATAAAAAAGATTTTTTTTGTGGCTATTTCGGTGCCATAATCATAATTTCTTTAAAAACCAAAAAAATACCAATATTCCCCCCATGATAGTTTTTAAGCCCATTTTCATTTTCACAAAATTTTTCGTTTCCCCAACTGACTTGCTTTCTTTTTATCTTTGAGAAAACCTTCAAATACACAAAGGACGGGTTAAAAGGGAGACCCCCCCTGAAATCAACAAAGGGTGTTTTGTTAAAAAGGACAAGTTTTTTTATATTATTTCCATTTTGGGAACATGTACAAAATTTTATTTCACCCGTTTTTCCCAGTAAATATTTATGTTAAGCTTCTTGTCATAGAAAAACATAAAAATTAAAAAAAAAAGACTGAACAATAAAAAAATGTTTGTTTAAATTTTCCGTCACACTAGAAAAAAAAAAATTAACTTTCTTCAGAAAATTGGGTATGTTTGGGTGTGTATCTTGCCTCTATTTTTCCCGGGTTTTTGAACATTGGGTGTGAGGACGTCTTTTGGTGCACTCAAGTTATCATCCTTTCTAATTTAATTGAGATTTTAAAACTGATAACAAGACACAAACAGTAACAGTTGGGGGTTGACAGTAATCTTGGGGGAACCCTTTTGTAGGGGTTTTACAGATTTTAAACCCGGGTAAAAAAAAAATAATTCTTTTTTGTTTGTCTTTTTGCATATCAAACACAGCCTTGTGTTACACCCCGCAGGAAGTCAACGGAGATCCCCAAGAGAACAGGGTCCTGACACAGCAACTAAAAAGTTGATTGCCCTCACTCTGAGACCAACCCGGCCTTCCCTGCCACATCCCCATCCTCCAACAAAAGAAAAATCCTGCACTCAACCCCTTTGTCTCCGCCCAAGCGGGAGCAAAATTAGTTGAAACTTTGGGGACAACAAACCCAAACCCGGGCCCTGACCATCACTTTTTAAAAAAGAGAATTTTTCCATGCTGTTGTCCCAAAAAAGAACAATAAAAAAAAGTTACTTTTAAAAAAGTAATCACAAATATAAACTAATTGATGGTTTAGGCATATGGTTGAGTTATTTTCACCCCGGTTAACATTTAAACCCAATACTTAATACCATTTTAAAAATCAGAGAGGTTTGAATTGTATTCATCAAATCCTTAAAAATCTTCAATTTTTTTAAGGGCTTGTGTTATTTATGTTAAAGCACTTTTATCATTTTGGTCTGCCTCTTTTCTTTGGTTCCCCTTCTTTCAGTTTCCCAAGCAAACACTGTTCCACGGACCGGGTTTCACATCAGCGATATTTGGAAACCCCTACTACGGACGGAAGGATTTTTCATCCAAGCCCACAACCCCCCCCAGACTGGGGGATATCCGACCCCCTAAGTCAACCATCCTCCCCCTCCCAGTGTTTGGGAACAATGAGGTTCAGTGAGCACAAAATTTCCCCCCCACCCAAAGGATCCCAGTTCTTTTTTCCCCTGCCTGCACCCCTACAATGCACTAATCCCCCAGCATCCTGGAAGGGTATTTTAAACCAGTATTCTCCTAAAGACGACCCAGGATACGTTAAAACCCGATTTTCACAACAATTGTAATATCTGAATGTCTTTTAAAGTTTTAACCCTAACCCCTAGCCTTAATTCCCGGGCCCCCCTTCCTCAATCCTTCATAATCCCCCAAAATGTTTTTGGGCATGAAACTCACTCCCTCAATCCTTCATAATCCCCCAAACCCCAGTTTATGTGAAACTCCTCAATCCTTCATAATCCTCCACTATCAAATGCAAACCCTCCTAAATCCCCCATAATCCCCCAATTGGTGATTTTAACTCCCTTCATTCCCCCAAATCCTCCTCCTCCGGAGATAAAAAGATTATGTTTCTTCAACCCTTACAACCCTCCATAATCCCCCACATTCACCCAAAAGAAATTTTTCCATTATGCCTCAATCCTCCAAATCCCCCAGGATCTTTTTTGAACCATGCTTCCCCAATCCCCCACTAAAAAATGCCCGACCCCCTCAATCCTCCAAATTCCCAATTGGTGATTTTCGACTTTTCCCTCCAAAATCCTCCAGAGGATTATAAAAGGTTTAGGGGGGTTGGGGTTAAAAAAAATTGAAGTTCTGTGTATTTTTAACCTGCTGTCCCCTGTGATGAGTCTTATTTGGATCCCCCGCATTATGAAATAAATTATTAGTTGGAAAAGTGCCAGATTAATAGAAATGTTTATGGTGTTTTTGTGTGTTTTTTAAATTTTTTTTAATTTTAATTTTTTTTTTATTATTTTTTTTTTTATTAAAAATTAATTCGTTTTTTTTAAAGAATAAAAAAAATGGATGGTTTATGCTAATAAATTTTTTTTAAATTTGGTGAAACAAAGTTATTATTTTTTTTTTAAATCATGAATATTAGTCAGACATAAAAAGGTCAATAGAAGTCTTCGGTCTGATTTTCATTCATTTTTTTGCAAAAAACATCTTTGGGGCGTGTCAAAAAGGGAATTTTCATAAAATAGGGCCGGTTGCCCTTTTGGGTTTTGGGCCTGCTAAAGGGCATCCCCGGAACTGTTTTCTCCCCCGGTAAAATTTGGGGTTGACATGGGGGGTTTCCCCTATAGGTAAAAAGGTTTTACACCTTTTTTTGTCGTTTCCACAGCTACTCTAAAAACCAAGTTTGAAGAGAAAAAAAAATTAAAAAATTTTTGGGTAAAATTTTCGTTGAAAGGAAAGGGGGTGTCTGAATAATTTTTAACCTCTTTTCTATCTTTGTGAAATTTTTGACCCCCTTGTTTATTTTTAAAGCGGGGGTGTTTTTTTTAAAATTTTTAAAAAGCTTTTAAGAAAAAACCTAACCCCGGCGGTTTCAAGTGTGTAGGTTGTTTCCGGTTTTTCCCATTAGGGATATACACGGGTTATGGACGGGTGGGCTTCCCGAATGCTGTTATACTTGTTTAAAAAAACAGGATTCTCAAAAAACTTCTGGTTTTTGGATTTAAAATCATTAGTTTTTTTCAAAAAACCCTTTTAAATTTTCCCAAAAATATTGAGATATTGATTTTGGGGGAAAAATTTTTTCCCTAAAACCCTTAGAAATTAATGGAGGGGCTGACCCCGCTTCACCCCACAGGGGGGAAAACCCGTCCCCCTGTAACTTAAAAAAGTAAAACCTTTTGGAAAGGGTTTAAAATTTGGGTGGTTTAAAGGGGTTTTTGACAAAGAATCATTTTATCATGTGTAAATAGGTCAATTCAAATTCCCCGGGGCGGGGCCAATTTCCCTCCTAAAAAAAAAATGCCCCAAGTGGAAAAAGGGTTTCCCCGGGGGGGGGCCCAAAAACTTTTCCGTGTTGGAGACATCCGCAAAATGGGGGTGTAGTTCCCGATTTGGGGCATCCCCCCCTACAGGCAATGGAATTCATGAGTTAACATATTTTCCACGATAATAGTACTAATAGCCTCCCGGCAAATTTTAACCCAAATTGGGCCTCTTATAACCTTTAATAAAAAATCCCAAAATGACCACCCAAATTAACTTAAAATTCCATCTGAAATTTATTTATAAAAATATTTTCTCACCACTTGAGCTGAAAATTTTCTTTTGCGTTACCACCCGGGCCGTCTGTTTCTTCCTTTACATTTTAATGGATGTTCCAACTCCTCTTTCCGAAAGATAGCTTTTTAGGGGCTTGTCCACATCCTATATTGGGCCCGCATTCTTCGTTTTTGGGATAAATTATAACAACTTTTGGGATATTTTTTTCGATGTCAAGGAAGATTCTTTTACTCAGTGTCGAAGTGGGTATCCTGCAGTCTTTAAACCGACCCCAAAACCGGGACGTTGATGATATCTAATGTTAGTTTTTCGTGGAAGGGGTTTATATTGCACCTTCCCGTAATCGTGGCACCCTTGTCGAACCCATTTTCCTCCCCTTAACAAATTTTTTGTTTAAATCTGCAGAGTTTCCCCAAAATTTCGCCAACACTGCATCCGATTCGGGCCCTTTTTTGGGGGTGGTTATGGCCCTTTTTTACCGATACGTTTTGAAAAAAATTTTTCGGGAAAAAATTGCAATCAAAATGGCGCGCTGGAGGAAAATTTGCCCCCGGTATCCCCGGGCCCCCAACGCCTTTTGTGTGTAAATTTGCATTTCAATTTTGAAACTATCCATGACGTAGCATGCAATTTCGTGCGCACCGCATACAAACATATGATCCCTTTTATCTCCACTGCTATACTGGGGGTTTTGGGGTAGCCGCCAGCTCACCAAGGCCGTTGTCCATAGAAGGGACCTTTTCCACGCGGGATTCCCCCGCCATCCCCCCGGGCCGCGCCCTTTATGGGGGGGGGAAGGGCCCGCGGGGAAAGTGCGCCACCAACGCAGCTCAGTTCAACCCTACCCAATGCGTGTGGGATGAAGATTCGACGCTTTTTAGCTCGAGGCGCGTGAAATTTCCTTCAATTGACCTTATAACCCTTTTGGCCTGGGGGTGGGAAAAAAATTTTCTATTCGATTAATCGCCCCGGAACCCTTTTGGGAAAAATCGAATTGCAAAGTTGGCCATTTTTTTCCCCCGGTTTTTAAAAGTACTAAAACATTAAAACAATTGGGTTTTTACAGTAATTTTTGGCCTATTTTTAACATTCAGACAATAAACAAACACATACATTAAGCTCTTTTATGCCTGTTGTTGTTTTTTTTTTTCTTTTTTCAAAAATTTTACCAAAAAATACATTTTTGTAAATGAAAATCCCAAACGCCTCGAGTTATTACTCTGGGGTGGGAAACTTCCCCAAATTAGCATTAACGGGGCACATTGAGCATGCTAAGTTTGCGCATTGTTCATCCCCCTGTCAACAGAGGGGGTCCCCCTTAAACCCCCTAAAATGAAAATTGAATAGTCTTGGTTTTATTTAAAATCCCGGGTTAAAAAAACCAATAAGTTTGACGGTCACCCTGTTATTTCAAATAAAGCCTAGTCCCATACACAAAATAAATAACCATGCAAGAGCACGTGTTTATCTCGAGGGTCCCCCTTTTTTGACGTGTTCTTTTTTCGCCAAAGTTTGCTTCTGCAGTGTGCCCCACTTTTTGCTTAAAACCTTTGGGGTTTAGGCCGCACATGGTGAGTGTACCTAACCGATTTTTCGGGGGACCTTTGCGGTTTTTTGATTGACTTTTGGTCGCCGCAAATTACGTTTCATTATTGGACAAACTTTCGCGGGAAACAAACGTCATGCAAAAGTGGACGGGGGGATTTATCATTTAGTAACCCCAATTGCAAAGGGAATTTCACCAGCAATGCGAAAGACAGTGACCAAAACCCAATTTTTAGTTAATATTTTGGGAAAAAAATTACAAACAAATCGATGTGTAAAAAAAACAAATAAAAAAATTAATCGCAGTTGTTTTCATTAATTCATCATCTCCCGCTTTTTTTCAAAAACAAAAAAGTTTTCATGATTTTTTTAGTGTTAAATTTAATTAGTACCCTTCAAATTTATGCTACTTTTTCGGGCGATGCGGGCACAGTCCAGGCCGCCCCGTCGGTTTCCCCCAAAGGCACTACTGTGGTACCCGCGAATACTACAAGACCCAAAACCACAGTGCCTGGACAGAACAGTACAATTCATTGTCGCGAATAGTATTCGCCCAAAAAAGTTCCGAACAGTTCACGAAACCCCAATTTTTTTGTTGTGTTGTAAAAAAGGGAATGCTTTTGCAGGGAAAATGTTGCAGTCACAGACAGCCAGCCTGACTTTTGGCTTTCGTTACAAACACTAAAAACACAAACACCAGGTAACCCGTCGCTGCGGGCACAGACAGCCAGCCTGACTTTCGGCTTCCTCAAAGTTACAAACACCACAAGTTACAAACACTACAAGTTTTCCCTTGACTAACAAAACTGTAATTGCCAGCAATAGGGTTACTTCCCAAAAAGTGGTTGCGAATGTTAGCAAACCCCGACCACAAATTGGATGGGGACCGGGGGCATTATTCGGAAAGGGTTTTTGGGGGATTCGCGCCCCGCGCGATTAATCAATAATTCAAATCCCAAAACGATCGATTAGCAACAACTATTCGCGAATATTCCCAAAATCGAAATTTTTCGCACAGGCCTACTTTTTAACCCGAGGGATAACCCAACTGCGCATGCGTGCGCAAGGACCATAAAATTTTTAATTCAATTCACCTCGGGGTCCATGAGATTGACCCCGGATTCAAGAGGGCGTAATGAAATCACCCTGGGAAAAGAGAATTTGTGTATTTTACCATTTGGGCAGTTCTAATTTTACCAATTTTCAAAATTCTAATTTGATATCGTTCTTGCAAAGAATCCGGTTTAAACGTTTAAGGTGCAAGCGCCCGGGGATGGAACCTTTTATATACATTTTTTAACAATGGAAAAAACAATCCAATCCACAATTTAAATCCCGTATAAAAAAAAGGGTTTCCTTTTTTTTGATACGGTTTTTTCCCCTTTTAATCTTGTTTTTTTTAGTCAAAAATTTTTCAAATTTAATCGTTCATTTTTAAAATTTAAAAAAATTTTTAACTTTCTTATGATAAAATATTAATGAAAAAAAATTACAAAAAAAAAAGTAAACATTTATAACAGTTTGGTAATAATGATAAATATATTATGATCAGCAAAAAAATGCCATTTTTTAAAAGAAAAATTTAAAAAAAAAACCAGACCCCACGGGATGTATATGATCATTAGAAAAAGCAATTTATATTTGGGGGGTCCCATAATTTTTTATTTTTAAATTTCTGTCGACGAAAAAACTATCCCCAAAAAATTTAAAAAAAAATAGATAAATAAAATAAATAAAAAAAAAATAAAATTTTTATTTAATTTAAAAATTTAAAATATAAATAAGATAGATTAATACAATTTTTAAAATAAAAAATAGAGGTACAGAGTTTTAAAAAAAAAATCCAAGGTGTTTTGGTTTTTCATCATGTTATGGCGTCATCACCCAAAATTGTTTAAAATACATTAAATTTAGTCTATTTATGGGGTTTCAAACACCCAAAAACAAGAGTTTTTCCGGGGATGTGTTTTTATAATATATAAAATTAAAAAAAACAAAAAGCTGAATACATTAACTTCCGGTTCAGTCATCCCCTATAATTTTAAATTCCCAAAAGTAAGTTCGGTTTCATGTGATGTCATTTATACTTCATAAAATATTTCCCCTAACATGGGTGTTAAATTTTTAAAATTTGTAAAAATTTGTTTTTCGAGGGGAAAAATTATTTTTAAACCCGGGCTGAAGGGGGGTGTTAAAAGGAAACGTCCCAAATATTTTTTAAAAGGCAGATCCCTTTCCCCAAACCAAAATGCTTTTTTTTGAATAACCAGATTTAATTTTAAAATTTTTTAAAGAAAATTTTTAAAAATTTAACTTCCCCGTTTGGGAAAGGGTGGGGCAATAGGGGTTTTTTCTGTGTTTTCAAATGTCGAGTACCCTTGTTCTGTATGATTATGAAGAAATCGAAATTATCTATTTGGTTCACGAGATATAAAAAATATTTTTAATTATAATTATACATTAATTATTAGATGACCCAACATGACGTCCCAACGTTACCTGAAACTATAATTATATTAAGGTCTTGTTGTTTTTAGGGTTTTTTGAAGTCCCAACTATGTTTTGGCTGACAAAAAGCATTTTTCGGAAAAGGATTCTGAACAGGGTTTACTTAAACTTCCGGTTTTGGGCTGGGAAGGGGGTCGATTGGGGCAAGGGTTTGGGGGAAAAAGTGAATGGGTTTAAGGTTATAAGATGGCAATGCAAAGATTGTGAAAAAATCTTTTTGTGGTTCTGAGATTGATTTTTTAAAAAAATTAAACTTTTTATTTGGTAATTGATATCCGATGACCTCACTATGATGGGACAACACCTGAAAAAAATGTTAAGGTCTTTAAATATTTTGAAGTTTTAATGTTCTGTGAACTCTGCAAAATGTTTTTGTCTCGGGGCAAAATCTTAGAGAAGAAGAAAAAAATACCCCAACAATATCAAAAAGGGGATTTGGGCAACCCCAAAAACCTAAAAAAAGCAATATAAAAGAATTTATTAATAATTTATTCTACTGTTGGGATTACAAAATTTTTAAAAGGGTGTAATCTTTTTATCCATTATGTTATTTTTGTTACATTAGGGGAAATTTTGTCTTCTCAATTATTTTCATGTGATTTTTTGTATATATTTTTTTTAAAAAAAAATATTTTTAAAAATTTTCGTTAAAAAAGTTTGTTGATCGTTAACATCAAAACAGTGAAAATTTTGAATTTTTTATCCCAAAAAGAACTTTCACTCTTAATTTACCTGGGACATTTTTTTTGGGAACTTTTTTTTTTGATTCCCAAGTTAAACGTTTCCCGTCCTGTATCATTTCATTCCATTCTGTTTACATTTAAGTGTTGGGAAACGTCTTTAAAATCAAATAATGAGAACCCGCACTGTGTTCTAAATCATCTTTTCATTTCTTTATGCGTGATTCATTTTCGACTTGTTGCCATGTTTGCTGACTAATGACAGCCCCCCCCTGACATTTAATATCCGAAGATTGTTCCCCTTTTTCCAAAAAAGTTCTCGGGAAAAAAGTACACAACTTCAGCAAAATGAGTCACCAACAACAGCAATCCAAATTGGTCAAAAGTTTTCCCCCCACCCAAGGGATCCCGTCCCCCCAGTTTTCCTGCCGCTTTAACACTAATCCTCCGCATCGTCTTCACGTGATCCTCCCGCAGTCTCTTAAGCAGCATTTCCCCCCGTCCAGCATTCTCCCGAAGACGTTCCCGGCATTTCGTTGAAACCCAAATTTTAACCTCCCGTTCTTTTCAAAATAATTTCTACTCAATATAAAAATTTCCCTGGTTCACCGCAAAAGTCTTTAATTATCCTTTTTTACCATGCAAAACTACAAATTTTACTTTTGGGACTGAATAATCAAATACCCATTGACTCCCTTCCTCATTTGGGCCAGTACAAAACATTACAACCATATCTGAAAAATTAATAAAAAATAATTCACTTCTTTCACTTTTTTTATATTTTTTTACATAATCATAAACTTTTAAAAAAAAGAAAAAACAGAGAAAATAAAACTGATTTTTTTTTGTTTTGTTTTGTTTTGTTTTTTCAGTAATGATAAAGGGCACGACGATGTTTTCGTTTCTTTTCACCTGGGAAAAAAAATGTACATATGTATGATGTGGGGTAACAACAAAGGGTAAATTTTTGGTTTCTGGCATAACCCCACTAAATTCTCAAAAACCATCATCGTCACATATGTTGATGTCCCAATATCTATAGATCAAAAACTGTGCTTATATTATTTGTCAATAACCCAATTTCGTTTGGGATGAATCACTGAAGCAAAATTTGGGTGGTTTTTTTGGCCTCCTTGTTGAAGTGATGATGGGTTATCAACAAAGATACATTTCAAACCCATGTTGATCGGAGCAAAAACGATTTTTTTTTTGCAATTTGAGTTGGATTCCTTTTTAAAAAAAATTAATAAATCCCTTTGTATCAAATATACCCATATTATCATGTCATTCTGGCGGATATTGTGACAAAAAATTTCTCTTCCTTCTATTTTTTTTCCTTTTAAATTACAAAAGTCTAGAGATCTCATTTTAATTTTAAACCCTTTATAAACAAAAAAAAGTACCTTTCCAAAAAATTTAAAGTTAAATTTCAGGGTTTAAAGAACTTAACACTAATAAAAAAAACACTAACAGAGGTTGCCACTTATAAAATTATAATTTTTTTCCTCATGGTTTATTTCTAAACTTACCCTTTGGCATTGAAGTTCATGTTTATTGAATTGTTCCCCTTTTATTTATAGCCCCAGCTAGTATTCTAGGAATTTAAATTTATCAAAAGTGTTTTTTTCTTTACTAAGGTCTAATTAAGTGCATTTTAATTTTAAGGTGTGCATTTCTACATAAAACATTTTTATGGGAATAGTATATATTTTTACAAAATGAATGGTTTGAGGGTTTTTGGTGAAATCCCTTTTTTTTAATTTTTTGCGCAAATTTTTGATGTCGTGAATTTTTTTAAAAATAGCAAAAAATTTTAATTTGTCAACCCTTTTTGTATCGTTTTTTTTATGATTGCGTGAGTTGGGAAACCGGGGAAAAAAACACCAAGGCGTTCAATAGCAACGGACCAACATCCACGAGAATAAAGGGGCATATTTGTTTCCCCACCTTTAGATTGTTAAAGAATATTGTCCGCGTACAGAAAGACTCACTGCAAAATGGAACAAGCCAAAAACAAAATTTCGGAAAAATTCACAAATCGCAAATAACGCAAATATTGCGAATGCGATGTCCCTTCAGGGCCCCCCATACCATCACTATTCCCCCGTGCATGAGCCGTCGAGGAAAAACATGTGGGGGAAAGGGCGGGGATATCGTCGCGTTTTTCGTACGGGTTTATGTGCCGCGCGGAATATTTCCAGCGATCATTGGTTTATAAAAACACGTGCGTGTAGTACCATAACATACCCCATAACGTGTACCCAAAAACCCCCACAATGACGGGGGGGTTTTGGCGATGGGGGGTAAAAGACTGGGTACCCGGTTTTTCAAAACCCTTTGCCGCGGAAAAAAATATTGCCGTCCCAAACCCAAATTTTTTCGACGTCACAAAGCTTCCTTTTCTTTCGCGGGAAATATGAACCCGGTTTTTGTCAGGGGGCACGGGGGGCCCGGGCGAAAACCCAAAAGGCCCCAAAAAGGGGTTTATTTTCGTATGTTTCCCGATTTAATTTTTTTCCAAAACCCCTTTTTTTTAATTGTGATGGCATCTGAACATTTCTTTTATGGAACTTTTAAAAATTTTTATTATTATTATTTTTTAACGGGGTTTAAAAGAAAAAACTTGTTTTTTTTTTTCAACCATTTCCCAAAAATCTTGCTACTTTCCACTTTTTCAGTTAAACTCAGGGAAACGGCCGGAAGTGGTTTTTTCCCCAAAACTCGTGTTCTTTTTTCCCCTTTAAAATTTTTACACCCTTTGGGCCCAATTCGTCTTTTTTTCATGTATTTCTTTTGCAACCTTCAACAACTTTTCCCCAGTACTCTTACATGACCCGCAAGTCCCCCTCTCGATGTTAACACGTCTGAATTTAATTGGAATCCTCTTTCCCTCTGGGCCTTTTTAGATAGAGTCTCTTTTTTTCGACCTTGATGTAACCCAAAAAGACTCATCACTTTCCTCGTTTTCCCCGTCAGCAACACTAGATCTGCCTTTTGTCCCCCGAAAATTTCCCGCATGCCTCATCAGCCCCCCCCAGCCCAAGGTTGATCGCCCCTTTTTTTATATTCCCCCCATTCAGCTTAGACCAAACACCCTTATTATTATTATTATTATTATTATTATTATTATTATTATTATTATTATTATTATTATTATTATTATTATTATTATTTTTTTTTTTTTTTATTATTATTATTATTATTATTATTTTTTTTTTTTTTTTTTTTTTTTTTTTATTATTATTTTTTTTTTTTTTTTTTTTTTTATTATTTTTATTTTTATTATTATTATTATTATTTTTTATTATTATTATTTATTTATTTATTATTATTTATTATTATTATTATTATTATTATTATTATTATTATTATTATTATTATTATTATTAAAATTTTTATTATTATTATTATTTTATTATTATTTTTAAAAATTTAAAGAAAAAAAAGACAGCGGGCCCGAAGGTAAAGAATGACATACTTTTTGGGGGAAAATTTTCAGGGCATTAAAATTGTTTTATTAGATCTAGTGCCGCCTTTTACCATTGATCATAAATTTTGCTGGAACGCCTTCAGTCAAAACTTGGGATATCTGGGGGCTCGATTGTTTGATCTTCTTGTTTTTCCGAAACCGGGGGGTGTCTATTTGGGTGGGACCTTTTCCCGATAAATTTCCAAGGGTTGACTGTGGTGTTCCCCCGGGTCAAGTTGGGGCCACTGCTTTCACTATCTATGCTTCTGGGGTTTTTTGAATTTTTGGGGTGCCACTGCCAAATTCCCATTGTTATGGGGCCTTTGTTTACATTTTTAAAAACCCAAAAGATACAAAAAAGTCAGTTGGAAGCCTAACCCGGGAATGGGGAAAATGTATTCAAAACATCAGGGGGATGATTTCCCCGGGTTTTTGATCAATGATAATAAAAATGAATTTTTTTTATTGGTTTCCAGACAACAGCTACAAAATTAACATTCCCAGCCCCCACTGTGGCGACATCTGATATTTTTCCAACCAAAGTTAGGAATTTGGGATCTGGGTTTGACCCACGGGTTTACCGCGAATAATTTTCTAAAAGGGTTGTTCGGCTGCTTTTTTTTATCTGCATAACATTGAAGTATTAGTAAATTTTTTTCTGTGGTCTCTATTGACTTTAATCCATGCTTTTTTTACCAGTCGAATGGGGTTATTGTAACGGGTTTTTGTACGGGCTACCGAAAAAATCAATTGCCCAAAATACAACGAGTCCAGAATGTTTCGGGACTTGTGTTCAAACACCTAGGTTTCAATAACAAATTCTTAAAATTTCATTGGTTTTCCTGTTCGTTTAGGGTTAATTTTAAAAATTTTTTTGTTAACTTTTTAAGGACTCCTGGTTTATTTTCCAGGGACAAAAAAACTCATTAGTATCAACAAGGTTCCTTTTAATTCTCAGGTCAAGTAGTAAGGGGGCTTGTTTTTGGATATCCTAAGGGGAAGATGTTTTCTGGGGGGGTTTGAGCCCTTTTCAAACCCTTCCCCGCCACATTGCATTGAACAGACACTGATTCTTTTTTAAAAAAAGATTAAAACAAACCTTTTTTAAAGGGAAACCTTAATTTTTTTTTTTTTCCCTTTTTAATTGTCTTTTGATGGGGAACCAAGCCGTTAGGGTTTTTCCTTTTTTTAGTATAGGAGGTTAAAGGCGTCTGTCTCCGGGAAAAACGAGACATCATCACCGATGCCAGTGGGGGACATTAAAATAGATCCTCCCCCGGGGGACGAACCCCATTCATTAAAGGGGGGTTTGGGGGCTGGCTTTGGGAACCCCATCTTTTTCCAAATTTTAATTTTTTTTTTAAAAGTGATACCGGTTGGGCATTAATTTCGTTTGTATTCATATTTGTTTTTAATGGCGTGTTTATTTTTTGGGGAGCTTTTGATCATTTTTAATGGAAACAGCGCAATAGAACAATTTTAATTTTTTTTTTTATTATTATTATGGAAAAAAAAAAAAAATAAAATTTTTTTTATTTTGTTTTCCCTCTTCCCAAAAGGGGCCCCTCAGGGGCCACGGCGACCTGGGAAAAAATTGTCATATCCCAATAAAATTTAAAAAATATCAAAAAGGGTTCCGTACAGCTCAATTTTTCGAGGTAACGAAATATTATTTTTTGGGGAACGGGAAAAGATTTGGGGAACAAAAAGATTTTGAAGGGAAAAGAAATGATTTCGAGGAAAGAAATGATTTCGAGGAACGAAAAAATTTCGAGGAACGAAAAATTGAGGGGAAAAAATGTTATTTCGGGGGGGAAAGTTATTCCCAGGAACGGAAAAGTTATTTCGGGAACGAAATATTAATTCGAGGGAAACCCTTTTTTAAAATTTTTTTGTCCCATTTTTTTTCGTCCCCTTTTGGGCCCGTATAATGACGATTTTTTTTAAAAAGGGATTCCGGTTTTATGTCTTTAAAAGCCGAAATACTTAAATTGTTGATATAAAAAAATTATATATAAAATAGATAATAATATTATTATTTTTTTGGGAAAAGCCATTTTAAGGGAAAAAGGGGGGCATGGGCATTGGGTAGGTTTTTATTGATCTCCATTATATTGACCATTAATAACTGAAAAACAACCTCAAATTTTTTAAAAAATTTTTTTAAAATGAAAAATTTTTTTTTTTTGGAAAAAGTAAAAATGACACCCCGGTTTCAAAATGGAGCCCCAAAGGGGGCTGGTAAAAAAAAAAAATCGGAAGGTAAAAAAAGGAAAAGTATTTTGTTCCCTTTTAAATTTAAAATTTTGTTTCGAAAAAAATTTCGTTCCCCCGAATTATTTGTTCCTCGAAATATTATTTTTGTTCCCTCGAAATCATTTTCCCCGTTACCTCGAAATCATTTTGTTACCTCGAAAAAATATTTCGTTACCTCGAAAAAAATTTAATTTCGGAATCCTTGAAAGCCATTTAATTTTTGGGATATGAAATTATTTGAGGTCGGTAGAATTTAGAGCCCCTTAAAAGATGGGAAAAAAAAAATAAAATAATCAATATTATTTTACGCCTTCGGGCCCTTTACAACCCTTAAAAAAACATTCACACGGGGAAACCCCAACAGTGCAAAGTGGGTTTAAAAGGCCACCGGTATCGTCCCAAATATTGAAGTCAAAAATTTCGAAGATGGGGGGGAGGAACTATGCTTCCTCCCAAAAAAAAAACCCAAATTTTTGCTAGTTTTAAATATAATTCCTTTTTTTTGCCAACTGAATTTTTAAATGACTCTAATTATAATTAAACAATTGGCCCGGCCTCACAGCGAAAACTTTTTTCCCTATTTTTTCCCCCCAGGGGGGGGGATAGTTGTTCTAATTTAAAACCCTAAAAAAGGTGAAAAAAACTAAAAAATTTATCTTTGGGATATGTACAGGGATGGGGGATTTAAACACATTCCTAAACGCGTTTTTTTTTGCGTGTGTTTAAATTCTAAACACCATTTTTCAGTAGGGTCACGAAAAGGGGGGGGCACACGATGAAAAGAAGAGCAAACAAAAGGAGTGACACGAAGAGGTCTATGGATAGATTTTGCGCAAGTTAACAACTACTGATGATTTTTTTTTTTTAGATAAGTACCATAGCGCGAAAGTTTCAATAATATTATGAAAATGTTTGACGATCCTTCGTTGTAAAACATTCCTTTTTTTTATTGTTAGATTTTCCTGCAGAGTAATCGGGTCACTGAGTAAAATAACTTGTTTTCACAAACAAGGCAGGACTCTTAGGACTTGTCTAATCACAGACACCTTGTCGAATGAGGTCAAATCTACTTCATTCATATTATAACGATACGAAAAAGTTATAGAAAATTATACAAATATTAATCAGTAATTTAAATGGAAGTGTGCAAAAAACGCCTGCGTGCGTGCAAGAAAAGGTGGATCAAAATTGTAGGTCTCATCCTGACACGCGTCCTCGCGTCTCACGGCTGATCGCCTGGTTTACATACAAAGTTTGACAAACTAACATAAGATGGATGCAGCAACATTTCCCAACCCGTTTAACATGATGACGAAATAATTTGTCAGGAAGATTGGATACGTATCAAGTTTACACTAGAAGATTTTGATAATAATTAAGTAATTTATTTTATAATCTGTAATTACTGATACAAAGCGGAAATGGGACCCAGGTCATATTAATCAATGTTAGCTTCTTGTTTTGACTATAGACCGAAACCGATAAAAAATTATAAAACAAACCCCAACCCCATGATATATAATGAATAAATATTACCTAAAAATACAATTTGTGTTTACTGAAAATAAAATATTATAAGGGCCAAGTGGGATATAGCCAGAATTATATGATGCAAATTAAGGCACAAATTAAGCTTGCTAAAATAAATACAAAATAACAAAGGTTTTGTTGTGTGCCTAATGTAATTTTCTTTTATGTTTATGTTATATTTTACTAAACCATTGTTAGGCTGTATCAATAACGTATGCTCACTCACCAGTCAGAAACAGTAGTTGTGATTATTTACATTGGTCAGTGGGGGACACTGTAGAAAGTTTGGGAATAATTGTTCCACATTATTGTAATATAATACATACGCAAAACAGTACCAGTTAATCATAGTCTGCAAAACTTTTAGTTTCACGAACTATACACTCTTTTGCAAATATTTGTCTGGGTTTCAGATCAACTTAGTTAGTTAACCGGCTGGCCACAGAAAGAACGAGCAAGAAAACCTATTAGGGTATATTCAGAAACTTCATTGTTTTTTTAGTTTATTGTAAATGTATTTGTAGGCGTAATCTTGTTTCAAAGTCCTGCCGAATATTTTGTCAGTCAACATAGGTAAAACTGTAGCTTTAAAGCGGTGAGGATGATACACGGTCCCACTTAAACCGGACAACTCACGACAACACGTTCTAAATGCACTGAAAACTCAAAATAAAGTTTTAAATATGTTTATGAGACAGTGCATGTTACAAAGAATTTCAGTTTTGAAATGTGGTTTTAATTAGCACAAAAAAATGATTTTCTTTCGTTGCAGTAACGTGCCAGTATTGCCGCCATTCGCTTGCGCAACGCAAAGGACTGTACCATTATGTCAAACTGGTGAACAAATTTTGTCGGCCCATGCCAGGCAGGAGGGGAAGTCTTTGTTGTACTTTTATGAGTGTAAATTATAAACAATAATAATGAATTGCAATATAATTACAATCATGTATAATTATATTTACAGATGTAGAAAACATATACATTTTGTGGTATTATAGGTCTGGTAATGGTATTTCGTCACTGCCAGGAAAATGTTAAGTTTATTTATATTTATTTATTTATATTTATATTTATTTATATTTATTTATATTTATTTATATTTATTTATATTTATTTATTTTGTTTATTTATTTATTTTTATTTATTTATTTATTTATTTATTATTTATTATCATTATTTTTAGAAATGTAAAAGCTGAAGCTCTAATCATGATTGACATCCAGTGGTGATCAAGTAGCAAGTTCTTTATCGGGTGAACTAAAAGGTCCTATATGTGTTGTTGCTGTTGAGCAATTAATTTTCGCCATCAAGTATGAATAACAGTCATAGTTGGTCTACTTTATAAAACTCTATTGATAAAAGTTATGTTTTCTTATTCAATCAACAAGTAACGTGTCTGCATTGTCAGAAAACCACATTACCGTAGGTCAAAACATCACAAGAACAACCACACTTAATTTTGTTCAAACTTTATCTGCAGATTATAAACATTCACAAGAATAATACAAACAAGCAGAATAAAGATTAAAAAGTACAACCATTTTCACTATATTTTGGATTATTGAATTATTTAAACCAGTCGGCTCAAACATAGTTAAACTACAAGGTCAATATAATGCACTTTATATTAATATTTTACAAATAAAATACCAGGACACAATATATACTACAACATTATAAAATTATAAACTGTACATGAAAATAAATTTTGTGCGCCAGCGGGATTGACAGGCACTATCATTGCGCCCGCGTTAAGATGTCACCCGAGAAGCGTCTGTTTACTTTCACCTTTCACATAATGGTACAGTCTCTACGTTGCACAAGCAAGATGGCGGGCCACTACTGCAGCGAAGAAAATCATATTTTATTGCTAATTGTTCACATTTTCAAAAAACTGAACCCTGTATGTATGCCACTGTCCCTTTATGCAACATATGTTTAACTTTATTTTGAGTTTTCAGTGTATTTAGAATGTGTTGTTGTGAGTTGTCGCCAGTTGTCGCCAGTTGTCGCCAGTTGTCGTTTTTTAGACCTTATAAGACTACTGAAATTGCGGTGACACCATGTGAATTAATAATGAGGTCGATAGCTTTTGACGGCAGGGCTCAGCTTGCTCGGAACATTGTTAGCCACCAGATTTAGCCGAACTTCACGCACGCTGCCTGGAATGTACGTGAAGTTCGGTGCCGCTGGTCGCAGACGGCACCAGTGTTCAACAAAAAAAATTGCCCCTGGCCAAAAACATGGCGTATATATATACCGTGAAAGGGTTTATTATTGAGTAGTAATTAGTTCTGAAAGAACTGGAGGTACAACTCATCGTTGATCAGTAATATGCTCTGATCGTCTCTCAGGCATATAGTTTATTCAGATCGCTTGAAACTTGATTGATCAGAGAAAGGTACGAAGTTGGTTTTGGTTTGGCCTTTTGTTTGGGGTTCAGTCCGAAATCTCCAACACGTGCAACGCTATACACGGGCAACCTTGAGTTGGTGAATACGGCAACGCTTTCATTATAATGGCACGTTAGGTTGCCGACACGGCAACTCTTCATTCAAACACAAAAAGGAAACGATATGCAAATTGGAATAGTAAACTATAAAAATATGTTCTTTGGTTCACCTAAATTCCCATTCGCTATTATCAAAAGTTATCTGTGCATTTTTCTTGCAAATGACCGCTTAAACCAACACTCTAGCCCATCCGACGACATTAACGCAGGATCAGCTTTTGACGCAAGAATACATCCTCAATCAAGATTATTATTTTTACGCATGGTTCAGAAACAAAACTTTAAACATGGTTATTATTCTCAAAACATAATAATTAAAATTATGAAATAACATTATTTATGTTATTATGAGTAAACACTTTTTTAAATTGTATTTTTAACATATATATACTACATTTAGGTTTTCAGTTCAGATTGCTTGGACCGAAGCCTCCACGCACAGCGCTGCCGCAACAAAACATCAAAATTAAATAAAAAAAATTCATTACTTTTACCTATCAAATTCATATGTAATAGCTCATTGGAAAAGCTTATAGTTTGTTATCCAACAACACATAAAATAGCAATTTGAAGTACATGCGAAAGCCCAGGTTTTTGCGAATGAACCACTCTTGCTCCGCCCAGCCTTTCGCTAAGTGTTCGGCGCATTCGCCCAGAAATTTGCCGTGTTTCATTGAGGGCATCCACTTTGGAGCTGTCTCCGCGCTTCGAGTATTGTGATTGACATGAAACGGGTTTCCTATTGAGTCAGGCCTTACATACCCATGCTGTCATCTCCATAGAAGCACGACAAACCGGGTTATTAAGAGATAAAAAAGTAAACACTGCTTTTTCGAGGTGAAATCTTAAAGTTGAAAGGTAAGAGCTGTGTCTGAAAATGAATTTTGTATACCTCTTTCTATCATATGTGAAAGTTTTGAGTCAATTGTGTTTAGTTTTTGAGCGGAGAGTGTATTTTTTACAATTCTTCAAAACTTTATGAGGAACGAATGAAGCCAAAGTGGTGTATCACGGGTGTGTGTAGGGCTGGATTCAACGTTTTGGTGTCATTAGGATTTACACAGTGCGGACAGTCGGGCTTTAACGAATGCTGTATACTTGATTAAATAAAACAGGATTCCTCAAAACTATCATCTCATTTTCTGATTTAAAAACCATTGTATTTCTTTCATCAAGATCTAATTGATATAAATATTGAGCATATTGTTTAGGAACACTTTTCACCTGAAACCCTAGTTTTAACCACTGATTTTACTTAGACAAATAGGTGAGATTTATATGACCTCAAATTTTTTTCTACGAATATCTGTGATTTTATTGTTTCATGTCAACAAGCTGTTGTCTGTGAAACCAAAATATATGAATGCTTTGCATTTGCAATGATTTTTAAAGAAATACTGATCCAAATGGACACATATTCTTTAGAAGAAGGAATCAAGACTACTAATTAGCCTGTTTATTTTACTTCGGTAGTGGAAAATTATTGAATCATGGTTATGAAAGAAATCTTATTTGACAAATGTTAACAGCATTTTACACATTTCAAAAGTTTTAAAGTACTTCCTTGAAATTTTTTTAACCACCTCCATTTTATTGGTCTTTTCGAAGAATATTGATTAAGTTTTCAGAGCTTCCAAATTATACCATTTATTTTAAAAGTCGAAAACAATATTTTATTTTCAAGATTAAAACACCTTACAACTATCTGGAATAAGATGAAGGCGATTCAATTGTTTTTCTTCTTGGGCAGATGCTTGTGCCCATAAACTTAACAGTTTGGGTGAGTCATTATACCAACATCGTTCTTTCTGATGATCATAATTTGTGCGTCTTCAAAAATGGCGCTCAAGACGCCCACGCCAGTATGGATCATGCATTGAAATTCATTTTACAAGAGAACTTCACTGAAACAAACTGAAACACCAAACTGCTAATTTCATTTGTGTTATCATTCAGTAAATATAACCTTAGTGCGCTATTAGTCTTTCACACCACAAAGCTAATTCCTGAAAAAATTCCCGGAAATCTCCTCTGGAGTTTTGTGAACCCACCAACACTCCAGCGACTATTCACACTGTACCCATTCGGTCGC
The DNA here is from genome assembly GCA_029582265.1 of Zoroaster sp. YZ-2022. NCBI lineage: Eukaryota > Metazoa > Echinodermata > Asteroidea > Forcipulatida > Zoroasteridae > Zoroaster > Zoroaster sp. YZ-2022. The sequence continues at coordinate 43,165 of JAQQFT010000041.1, read as the reverse complement.
CTGAACATTATTTCCGAATATGCACGGTCGCTTCACACCGCGATCAAGTCCCGGAAATGCACCAACTGAATCGGCCATACCGGAAGTTGAAAATGTTGTGGTAAAGTCCAATCCAGAACGCCACGCGCCTGCCACCTGCCGTGGTGACGGCTGGTCAAGTGTTGTTGTGACCAGCTACGCTTCCCATCGACGAAAAACTTGTATCTCATTAAAATTATAATTGTGAGGTAACTGAACGTTACGACACGTAATGCCACACGCCGCCAGGCATGCAGGTAGCTGAAAAAAAAAGGAAGACTATACCCAACCAAGCGGACATTTATAAATACACGTAAATGATATGGATGTTGAACATAGCCTTGTCCGCGATAATTCTTCTTATTCTATTCTAAAACCATTTATTTGGTCACATTTATAAAACTAAATATATCAAGTTATTTACAGAGATGCAGATATTTATATTTTAAGAAGGAAAGTTTCAAAGTACTTGAACACAACACTGGATATTAGCTGCGAACTATTTGCGCGCTATTTGCACTCCTCGCTGACCTTTCAAGACATGTTGATGTCCTTAACATCCGATGACGGGGGTGCGGGGTTAGTTAAACCTCGCTGCTTTATATTGCTGTTATTTCCCCGAAACACTTTTCCTTAGGAAACTGGCTACCTACCTCTTTAGCAGGGTACTATTTCCGGAATAAGCTACTTACCGAATTTCCTGGGAGTAGCTTTTTCAATCAGAACAGACCGGAATTAGAATTTCCGGGAAATACGCCTAGTGAAGGGGGCTATTTAGGGTAAATTGAGGATACACTTTTGTCAAAACTGTTTGTGATACATTGTATCTAATTAAGACTGAATAGTCAATGCAGCATGCGCAAACAAGCATCAAACTGCTGCTCAGGGATGGAATGTTTGCCTATTGTCTACAGTAATTGGATGAGTGGGACACAATCATGCTTTATGTCTGCACTGGAGTGTGCACTATGATGTTATTAATAGAGGGATTTTATTAGGACGTCTGCTAATTGTTGCCTAATAAAAAGTGGTGTTGAAATTGGTTTTGTTTTCTGTGAAATTATTTTGATGCCACCTACCATTTCTCAGCATATCACCAACATTTACATTTATTTACCACTGATAATGGTGCCTCTTGATTGCAAGGTCAGTGTTTGGGCTAGTGACACTGTTTATTGCTCCATGCATGCAGGAGGGTCCCTGGCCGTATCACAGATAAGAAACAAATGTGCATACCATAGAGTTATATATAAGAACCAGAGGGCGCATTATGTCACGTGACCCCGGCTTCGACAAGGACATGGTCAGCCATTTTATGGGCAACTTTGAACATCGCTTTTAAAGGTAAGACATCTGTTATGACAAAGTAGAACGTAGCAACTGTGGAAAAGTGATATTCATTGGTATTTTTAAACAAAGGCTGTTTGGAAAGAATGTGGAACCTCACCCGCTACTTTTTGCACAATATTCTAAACTAATTGTGTGTTGGTTATTTTTAGTTTTTAGCTCTTTTTAGTCAAGCTATTAATATTTAAATTTAAAAGTTAGTAGACGACAAAATGGACAAACATCTCACTAGATTATATGTACATATTTATTACCCGGAATATCAAGCTCTGTCCTCCCAAAACTGTGGAATTTGTCATATTTTTGATAGAAAATTATGTTAGAGTCTACACTTTTCATTTTCAAACCCCAAGAAATGAAAACAAGATTACAGCAACTTGTAACGGTAGGCCTAATTAGTTAGTTAGTTATAATTTTGTTTATCATGACCATCTGTCCGTGCCTGGGGAGTTCAAAAAAGAATGTCAAACCCATAGTTTTGATGAAGAGGCATGATGACTGAAATTTTTTCCGCTATTTTGATTACTCTCAGATCTATTCCTCTTGAATCTCTAACGACAGTTGAAATGGCTAACAACATCAGTTGAGACAACTTCCAGCCCACTGTAAACCACATGTATGCAGCAAGCATTTTGTGAAGAAAGATTACATATGAGGTAAGCCTAATCGCTAAGACCAAAATGTGTCTAAATTATGGCGTAAATATGTATCAAAAGTAGGGTGATGATCTTGAAATGTGTGTACATAATGTACAAAGTACTGCACAACCAACGCATCCCACAACCACTTGTTGATACCCAATTGGACAAAGAAACAAACAAACAATTTTTAAACTCTTTTGCTTGTTTTTTGATAAATTATTTGCTTATTACTATTTTTTACCGCATGGGGTATCCTATGGGACCATTAACCCCTGATTTATTCCTGAGATGTAAATAGTTTCATACATTTATACAGAATCAGCATGATAACCAACCTGTGAAAGTTAACTAGTTAACTCATTTTATTGCAATATGAGAAAATGGTAAAGTATGTTTATATCAGTAATTGTTGCATTAATTTGCTTGTAAATTTATACTCGTTGAAACATAATTAATTTTGTAGATTTAATAATTTACTGGTTTTACTAATGTTTTCACTAATTTCTAAAACAATATAGTTATAAGTATAATAACAGACAACATTTCATGTGTTTATTAATTAAGGGTAGGGAATTTCACCAAGAGATTAAAGGAAGCCACTCATGTTACTTTGAGCAAGCAGTTCAGACAGGCTTCCATCATATCCAACCTATACAGAAAACAACGAAAGAGTCTCGCTCAGAAAAGACCTTTCCGTTGATTTTTTTATGTCTCAACCACCACAAAAGAAAATCCATCTGACCTTGTCTTGAACAACATGAGTACAGTGTATTTCCTGATATTGTTGAATGCAACGGCAGAACCATGGCTTATGAATAAATTATTACATAATAAAATTATTATATTCAAATCATCAACTGTTCTACTTATTTCCCAAATGCGTAGACCGATTCCTTTTATGTTTCAGAAATCAGCTGACCTCATGATATAGCCCATTAGCCCACATATATCCCCTTTCAAATGATGCCATTTCATATTAATGGTACTGTCCTTGAAAATGTTAGTTCTTCACTAACTTTCATCATTTAATTAGTCATTTATAAACATTTAATTGTATATATTTACTTATTTATTTTTCTCCCAGAAACAATGTAAAAGTGGGATTCTTTCTGTTGACTAAGCGGCTACATAGATTTATCTATCTAATCCGTCTATAGGGTGACTGAAGCAAATTGTGCTGTGAATATTTGTTGAGTTGTTTACACTAAATACATTAATTTCTTTTAATTAAATTATGTATTATATATATATATTTTTTCATGTAATTATTTATTAGCGATTGATTAATTATTAATTTATTGAAAACTATTTCAACAAGTTTTTTTACAGGCCTGTGATTTCTCAGTATTTTTTTTACAAATCTCCTTTTTCAAGGAAAGAAAGAAATACGGGTATTTTTCCAACCCTAGTTTCTTTGTTGGGATGTGGACAGTGTGTAATCCTCCACGTTAAATATTCAGCTTTGTCCTCGCCTTCAACCCTCAGTCCCACTACCCATTTTTCAGGATTCTTATTTTTGTCGATGTATATTTTTTATTTAAACAATTGTTTAATTTATTTATTGATTTAGCTAAAATCAGGCCTGCTACAATGATTACTATCAAAATTTGCTAACATAGTCAAGAATATTTACTTGATGAAGATGTCAAATGATCTCGTGTCTCAAATGTTTTGTACTTTGGCAACTACAATCAGGAAAATAGGCTTTACTATGACTGCCGAGAAAGAGCTTACAGTAGCGCAGGTAAGTAAGTGTTTTAACCGAGGTATGTATTACACACCGACAATCGGGTCAAGAGAAATTATAATTTTAAATGCATTTTCTACCATTTTATTGGGTAAATTAATCAATGATAAATACCGTTACTGACTATCTTTCATTCAGGTCAAAACAATGAAAAATTCATAAAAATCAACTTAAACGGCCGCCCATTTTCGTAGAGACCATAGCATAACGCGCTGTTTTGTGGGCACATCCGGCATTTCACATTTTTTGCCCACTTTGAAAATGGCGTCGTGTTCCACACACAGTGGCACGTCTTAACGCATTAACGGCGATAGCGCTTACCGCGCGCCGCCCAGTTCTTATATACATAACCTCATGGTGCATACATACGGCGCTTGCTTTACTACTGAAGGATTTTAGTAAGCAAATGGCCTAGGGAATTAGGGATAACAAACATTTTTGAAATGATATTCACAAACCCTTTCCTGAAATAATATTTCCTGCACTGTGATTGTTTCTGTATGTCCAGACCGTATGGATTGTGTTATTGATGGACCAGTGAACGCAGGTACTGGTTTCCACTTCTATGTGCACACCGTATACGAAACTTTATTTTCCAGCAACTGGCGATTTTATCCACAATGCCCAAAATTTATGTGCATGTAATATTTTTCGTTGATGACTAACTATACGTATAAATCAATGGAAAATGCAAACATGCAACTTGCGCCCAGTTTTGTTCAGCTTCACATGTTTATTTTTCTTCCTGATGGTTTGGGTTGGAGCAATCACAATAGAGCCACCCCATACACAAACAACCGTAGTTCGCTGATATAGCGCTTATACGATCAATACGGCCGGATTGAGCGAAACCTCTAGAAACGTTACTAACTTCTGCTTTATAATAAAAGTTGTTGAACATTAACAAAATGGACATTCATTTATAGTGGTAGGATACGCTTTAGGAATCATTTCACACAACATGATCGCACTTTCAACCACGGTGAGCCACCATTTCCCGACGACTTTGCACATGGGGAAATTTAATTTGAAAGCACCCAACATCGCCAGGTCGGTATTTGTTTTCGCTATATTGCTCTGTTTTAGCAATATAAACAATTTAAATAAAAGAAAATAGACGGAGGACTGACTTCATGAATGACTGCAATTGCCAAAATAATGAAGAAATTGTCCTAGAAGGAAAGATACATGAATTTTTTTTACCACCATTGGCCATTATTTCTGGTAAAATGTTGACATTATATGCTTGATGAACCAAACGGCCAGTAAAGCCTTTGAAAATATCACCCGCACTTGTGCACACTGCATGTAATTTTGCTATACACCCACAGATTGGTTACACAAAAATGATTTTGCTATCCAAATTCTTTTATGCATTGCAATTTTGGTATGCAAAATTTTCGAATGAAATCATTCCCTGCGGGGTTAGTTGAAGTGTGACCCTGTTTGCATGAAATGAAACTAATTTGAGAAGAATTTGTTTGAGCATAAAAAAGAAGGAATGTTTTGTAATTTGTTCATAATAATATTTGTATCCTTGTTTGCATACAGCATCATGGTGGTGAGCACCAGTTGATGAACTGGCATTTGCCCATTACATAGGCTTTCCAAAAATACTTCAATTCAGACACAGTTTTGGGAAAAGAAATGGGTGCCACCTTAAATGTTATTATTAACCCTTTTCAGCCTGTGCCCTGTGTAAAATCGATCACTGTGATTGATAAATTTGTGTTTGCATTTTTGTTTGTTGCCCTTCTATTTGCTTATGTTTGATACCACTTTTAGTTATTAGTCTGACTTTCCAATGATCAAGTTTAGTTATGGATTGAACGAATGGGTCTTGAGGGTGATACAAGAAGGTTTGTGAATGTTAGGTCCATGTTTTTTGTGAAAGTTCGTCCATATTTTTCACATTTAACGTTAACGTTAGATGTGAGAGACACATCCCGTCAGTCAGATTCCAGTAAAATGTCTTGGGAAAGTGTAAACAAATGCAGATGACACGATTCAAAGGAAGAGATTGTTGTGAAGTTTACAATCTTCAGTGTTGTGGCACGTATGAATAAACATGTACAAACATGTACAAACATGTACAAGTACATTTGCACGTTTACAACTGTAATATACAGTGAGTGGTCATTATTGTAAATTTTGGCACCAAAATCTGCCAAATTTACTGCTATTATTCTTGCCTACTATAGTATGAAAATAAATACAAATGCATGGAACGAGAGTTGTTCTTGTATGCATTCAAATTACTTCTAACCATAGTGCATCATTTATATTATTTGCCCAAACTCACAAAAAGCATTAAATTACCCAAATGTTTGTATCTAAATGGCCACCACTAGGGGGTATAGGAAAAATCTTTAACCCTCAAAAATATAATGCCCAAAATCATTAGCATTCAAATAACTTACTGGATATCTGGACAGATTTCACCAAATATTTTGTAAGATTTCAACTTAAAAATAAAAGCTAAAAACAGTGCTGAGTTTAAATGGTTAATACACAGTGCTATTCAAATAATTATGTACACCTTACTTAGCCTTGAAAGCCAAAGTATGGACTTTTAGTAAAATGTCTGTAAATGCATTCATTCTTTTTAAGAATCAAGAGATGTACATGTATAAAACCAACCTGTGAAAGTTTCAGCGACCGTCAATAGCACTTAAATAGTAAGATGTATTCAGATTCTATATTCATTTCAATATGGAATTTAGACCAGAAGACAATTGCAAATAATTTAATTAATTGTACTTAAATTATAGCACCTCAGATGACAGTTGTGCCCATACATTATATTGTTTGGGAATTTAGAGAAATACAATTCAACTCATCAGAGATCTATTAAAGGTCTTCGAAATAAAATTTTATAAAGATACATATTTTGCAAATATCCATGCTACTGGACATAACAACAAAATGGAAAGTTTATTTTTGACATAAAGGACATGAGTGAACTTCGAATTTTGAATGTTAGTTTAATACTAATTTCTGACATTAGTACTAATTTTGGAGATCACCAAAAGAACAGTGTCACAGCATCAACAAAGTTTAAACAAAAATAAAACTTCCCAAGAAAGCAGTGAAGCTGCTTCAACAAGACGCTCAGAGACTTGTGAAAGACTAATATTTCAATTTTTGGTATGCACAAACCAACCAAATCCAATTATGATCTAGGTAAAACTTGTGCTTGCATGGTGAGGAGGATAAGTAAGAGTAATTGCAGACACCATGTGGGAATCAATTGAGTAGTACTGCTCTGAAAAGTTAGCTGGAGGCACAATCCTCGAATGCTTTCGATCAGTATGCCTGATCGCCCCAGAGGATTAGATCGTTGAGGCGCGAGGCGGGAACTGTTGAGACCAGGATCCTAGGGGCTGGGGCATGTCGAACATCGACAATCGCGTTGGTGACATCGGCCTACATCAGCTTTTACATTTGGCGCATCACTCACTACGGACTGAAGGATCTTCTATCCAAAGTCCAAACCCACCCCAGACTGAGGGACTTCTATATCGTCAACCACCCTCCATCCCCTGTGCTTGTTAACAACTGACTCAGTTCAGTGAGCGACACCTCTTCTGTAAAATAAGCACGTACCATTATGTCAGGCATATACAATTGTGTTTCAAGATGTGCCAGTTTGTGCTCGCCAGACCTTAAGGTGATGTTTCCTCGTTTTATGTGATTAGAAGAGCAACCCGTTAGTAGTCTGTCAATACCAAGCCATGCAATCACCCACCAGTCTATAGAACCTACTCCAATCGGTGATCCTTTCATCCACACTATGTCCATATCTGAACACAGACTCTGCAGACAACATAGTGTGGAGATCAGCACAATTCGTATTCAGTCCTTCTTCAAGAGTCGCCGCATCAACATCTTCCGTTAGATTCTTAGAAGTAGCAGAGAGTTCTTTGCCATTTCAAGCTATCAGAACCACTGATTGGCCCATTAGGTTACTGATATAGTTCTATTACCATGTCTGTGCATGACCGGTCATACCTAATTGCGGCTATTGTTCACCTTAACACTTTATAAAAATTAAAAATGATTACATAAGAAGAAGAAGGCAATGAGTGACCATCAGGTGTTTGATAGTCGGTCAGCACCCTTCCGAGGGTGCTCAGGGCGACCACATGAAATCCAGGCCGATAGATTCAGCTTTTTCCAACCTTGAAAAAATATATATAAATTCATTTTTGGTCAGTCAATGATATATCAGGTTTAATAATGTCACTTGTACGTGATTTACAGGGTGCATCAAAAAACAAATAAATAAAATAAAAAATAGCTGGTGTAATAATCAAAACACACAGGATATGCAAATATCAACTATTTACCCATCCTCATTTTGAGAGAAAGTATGTCATATGGAAACCGGCACATAGGTTTTACTACCTAAACCTAAGGTTAAGGGACTACGCCTAGTATGACTACTGACATTCATATATGTATTTTATATCTTTTGTTTAGTATTATATTTACTATATTGTATTGTTATGCTATCAGCATGATTTCTTGTTTACTGTGGAAGCGCCTTGAGCACTTTGGTGACATGCTATTATATATACACACATACATATTAAATACAAAAGTTATCTTTGTGAACAACTTTAACTCAAATTCAGAAAAGCCTGGGGTTTAATTTAAAAAACAATGTCTTTTACATACAAGCACATATATTTTGTTGTTATTTAAAGAACTTTTGTGGGTAATATCTGGGAGTGATCGTGGCCACTAAGAGGTGACTTTGCAAGGGCCAGCATCAGGAAGCTGCAATTTGAAATATTTAAATCAGACAAAAAGTGGTTATTAAGGAAAAAATGACTTTATGTTTTTGAATTGTGGTTTGATGGGCGCCCAGCCATGTTTAGTGCATCGATCGTACCACGGTCGGGTCGCCAGAGGTGGGTTCAATCCTGGCTGCTACTGTGGTGTGCTTTGTGTCCCGATAAAGACACTTAAACATAATGCTTCTTCACCCAGGAGTATAAATGGGGACAATTGAGGCAGAGATAATCGTGTTTAATTGCCTCGCCAGGCTACACATTTGGCAGCATACGTATACCCCCAGGGAGTTGAGATGGTTCTAGGAATGATATAACGAACATTAGGGTAATAATATTCAGCGCTTATGAGCGCCAAACCCAGGATACCAGTGCAATATAAGTGTCCATCATTATCATTATCAATATCATTAATATTATCATTATCATGGTCATTATTATCATTATCATTATCATTATCATTATTAAACCGATATTGTAAAAGATCTTTATGACATAACCTCTGGAAAACGAGAAAGGTCAACTATTAATATTTAAATAGAAGTGTTCTCTTTAAACAACCACAAAAACTAACTTGTTTTACCAGACCTGGAGTGTTTTCTGTGGGAGTGGTTGTTGATGTTGATGTATCTGAAGATCGCTGACACACCTGTGTTTCGCTGATGCCGGGGTCCAGCTTTGAGGAGTTTCTCCTGAAAAGCTACCAGTCGGCTCGAGGTCGGTCAGGCCGACAACGAAACCACCAGCACGCCTGAGTAACGGAACATGATAAACGCGTATTTCCAGAGCTTAAATAATTTCAAAGATGCCAAGCAGAGAATTTTGCTTGAGCAACTGCTGCTACTATTACAGATTACCAGCAAAATGCATACATTTTGTATGAAAGCCTGGCTGGTAAACCAAAGAACCAATTGTTTTATTCGCGAAGCAGTTTAATGAAATTGACCTGTGTTGAAAAAATTATTTCCATGGAAACTGTTGATATATTTTATCGAGGGGTAAATTTTAATGTATCATGCACAATTTTATAGAACCAATAAATTTAAGCATTTTCATCTGACAGATCCGTCTTTAACTAGAGTTCAAAACGCTTAAACTTCATAGGGAATAATGATTGTTCCCATCAAGAACACATGCTGTTCTCTGTTAACAGGGCAGCGGTTTATTTGCAGTAAATACTTAACACCTTTCTACTATAGCTACCCTTAGTAGGTGAGACAAAATCGTCAACTGCCTGTGACTGTTGACCCAAATGCTTACTACTACCACCCTGAACAATACCAGAATGCTTTTTATCAGTCGTAATGACTCCATTTTAATCTGTAATGTACTACTACACGTGAGGGGTTTGGAATAGTGTTTGACTTTTATGCACTAGATATACCTTGGCAAGTACATCAACATTTTGACCTCAGTAGTAGGGATGGTTAATGTACTACTACACGGTTTTGACAGATTGACTTTAAAAATTAGATATACCTTGGCAAGTATCAACATTTTGACCGATTTTGACCCTGTAGTAGAGGTTAATGTACTTTTACTACACGCAGGTTTGACAGTGTTTGATCATTATGCACTAGATATACCTTGGCAAGTACATCAACATTTTGACTGATTTAACTCAGGGTTGATGGTGGGTTGTTGCATTTAATTCCAACAACATGGGAGACGATTGTCTCTTTTGGGAATGTTCCGTGTTCCCAAAAAAGGAACGTTTCAAAACACAACATGAACACTGAGACATTCCATATATGAACAGAGACAACATGGCCGCTGATAATCCCAATTGATTAACCCTAACTTTCCCAATTCTTCCAAAATCCTCTTTGCTAAAGTGAAGGATTTTCAAGGATTGAGGTTACATACATGCTCTTGCTAAAGTGAAGGATTTTGAGGATTGAGGTTAGGCATTTGCTGGTACATGTGTTATCCATGCTGTTGTAGTGATTGTAAGGTTATGCTTGGGGTCAGTGGACACTGTTTATTGCTCCATGCATGTAGGAGGGTCCCCTGGCCATGTACATGTATCACAGATTAGGAAACACATGTGTGCATACATGTCATGTGGCTTAGCTACTACTGAAGGATTTTGGAGGATTCAGGTTATGTGTAAGCAAATGGGCCTAGGAGTTAGGAAGATTCAGGCAGTGTGTAAGCAAATGGGCCTAGTAGGGAGTTAGGGCGATCTGTGTTATGTGTAAGCAAATGGGCCTAGGGAGTTAGGAAGGATTCAGGTTATGTGTACAATGGGAGAGATTCAGGTTATGTACAAATGGCCTAGGGAGTTAGAAGATTCAGGTTATGTAAGCAACAAATGGTGATAGGAAGACCGTTATGTAAGCAAATGGCCTAGGAGCGGTAATATCCAGGTTGGTGTGTAAGCAAATGGGCCTAGGGAGTTAGGGGAAGGATTCAGGTTATGTGTAAAGCAAATGGGCTAGGGTTAGGAAGGATCAGGCTGAAAAGCAAATGGGCCTAGGGAGTTAGGGAAGATCTGTGTTATGTGTAAGCAAATGGGCCTAGGGAGCAGGGAAGATCTGTGTTGTGTAAGCAAATGCCTAGGAGTTAGGAAGGATTCAGGTTATGTGTAACAAATGGGCCTAGGGAGTGTAGACCCAGGTTATGTGTACAAATGGGCCTAGGAGTTAGAGGATTCAGGTTATGTAAGCAAATGGGCCTAGGAAAGTTAGGAAGGATCTGTGTTATGTAAGCAAATGGGCCTTAGGGAGTTAGGTTAATACCTCTATCTAATTCACAGGCATCAGATTGGCCACCAGACAGTCCCATATATTTCAGTCTGCCAATGTAAGATAGAGCCTCTCTGGAGAATAACAAAGAAGAACTTGATGGACATCTAAATACTGCGACAAAAATAAGAGTCAACGTCATATATGCATGTGTACATACTAAACTGCATGCAAACTTTGTGAGAATCAACTTATGCAGATATTGATCCCTGCATCAGTAAATTTGATTTTGATGACAAAGAAAATCAGGAAAAAGTGGCATCGTCAGCTTCTGGCCGTGTCAAAGAGGACTCCATTACAACACTAATTCTTTTCACCGACCAGTAGAGGAGCTGTTGAAATAAACATGATGTCATGTTTCCAATCAGCAATAGAGACTTTGTTAAAACAACTAACACAGTCAGATTTATGAAAATCAGTGATTAGTGTATTTTGTAGCATTATTTTTATCACCCTTTTCTACAGCGTCGGATATCTTTGCATAAAATTTGTACATACCTAAGCCCTCAACTTCCCCCCAACCCATTTCCCAGTGAGACACTTATGGTAGAGTCGTCAGCAATCTTCATCATCCACCAGTCAGGATAAGGCTCAGCCATGTCCCTCCAACGGCATGGCGCCATCTGTGGTATTTCAGAAGGCTCTAAAGGTCAGGCTTAATGATGTCATAGGTCTCTGTTCAGCCCTGGGGCAAGTCTTGTGATAAATATGATATATAGGTTAAAAGGTTTTTTGTGTGCAAAATCAACTTTAACCCTACTTCACATGGAGGCCACCCATCCACTAAATTAACATGTCAACCTTTAAAAAACATACAAGCTTACTGCTGTCCTTTCCTGGGCAATCTATTAAAATCAACCCAGTGCCAATTAAGGCCACTGTAAATAAGATCATCTTGATTACATACTCAACACACTGAAGGCTAATATTACAAACCACAGTCTTTAGTGGTTTTGTATAGGTGTGTTTACAGTCAAAAGACATGGTCAGTTGGTCGTAGCTGGTTGTTTGAACATTAGCCCTCCTACACACATGTGAGTGACACCAACCAAAATTGTTCTTAAGCAACCTTCAGTACATACATGCCAAGTCTGTTGTCCTTCAAGTACTCACAAATCAACTGTGTCACCCAGCCAATATATAAAGTAACATCGGAGATTGTTTTTTTTGGGGAAACCAATGGAGGCCACGTTAATATAAATCATTATTTACCAGGATGAAAACAATGCCAAAGACACAACAATGTGCCGCCATTTTTACCGTAACACTTTACAACATTTTATTGTAAGCTATATGATAAATATTCAAATTAGGCTAATGGGTTATTGATATTCTTCAGCAATGTGATCTGTTAGTACAAACCCACGGTACTAATGCGTAAAATTTACTAGTTAAATTGCCCTGTTCATGTCGCTTTCCTAATACAAAGACATCATCCCAGAAAACAGTAATGTTGTTAAATGAGTGACTCAGCAGAGGCTTTTTTAGTATCACCCTTGGAAGACCAGTCCTCATACCCTCACTAACTGCAAATTCCTCATCCTTTTCCCCCTATTTCCAGCATATTTTTTGAACATTTTGAAATTACAGAAGAAATGGTTGGTCCCACTTTCAGAGCCGCTATGTGCCTAAAATGAATGAGTGATTCATCTGGGGCCAGTATCACAGAATGCCAGAAGAAGTTATTGCTTACCAGAAAGATTTGCTTAGTAGATTTTGTTATTGTGCCAAACTTTCTGGCTGGCCAAAATGTATGCATTTTTATCTGTTTTATATTGTTAGCAAAATATTCCGCTTAGCAGCTCACCTTTTTTGAATAATAATAATATTCATTCATGGCCATGTATCCCATTAACCTCCGCATGGAGCCACTCCATCCACAAACTTCGCTCTTGAGCAACCTTCTGCAAATACATACATGTACAAGCTTCTGCTGTCCTTTCCTGGTAATCTTACAAATCAATCAGTAGCACCCATGCCACTGTAAAATGTTTGAATATATTAGTATGGCCTACAATGTACTGAAGAAGACCACCACCTGCAATCTCAGTGGTGCACAGTGCACAGATGGTAGTCCACAGAGGCCACTGGCAGCCAGCTGGCCATGGAGTGGCCTGAATGGCGTTTCAAAAATTTCACCTCACTGTGGGAGGGTTAGCAATGGGCTGTATCAATGGCATCACACCTGCAACTGGTGTGACAGTGCACAGAAGGGCACCATATGAGGCCACTGGGCAACAATCTCGCAACAGCTTGGAGGGTTTGAATGGGCTATTTCAAAAATTGCAATTGATCGTGGTGAGGGTTAATTTTAAAGCTCTGAAATGCCAATGGTTTCTTGCTGTAGGTGTGGCTATTTTGAGGTAGTTTTGAAGGTGCACGTGTCCAGAACACCGCTTGAAAAGATCTGACAGTCCACTCGCGCTCGTTCTAAGTTCATTCTGTGGTCTTGTTTTAAGATTCCTCTATATTTTTATTTAAAAATATATATATTTTCAACAGATTTGGCAGATAATTAGTTAATGCATTAGGTAACTTATTTGTTACATGAGCATTAGTTATAATAGGAATGGGAACGCTCAAAGATTTTCAGACCTCTAGAGCCACCACCTGTCTGGGGTGTAGCTCAAGGTTACTCCCTTGATTTAGTTTGCACCCCTTCTGCCAGCACTTCATTTCAATGGAACGGAACGTACCAGGATTTTGAGACACTCTCAGAACCACCACCTTGTCTTTGGTGTAGCTCTGCTTAGCGATTCCCTTTGCATATGGGAGCCGCTCAAAGTTGACGGCCAATAAACCCCGCCAAGTGATGAGGCTCAAAATCAATAAATATTCCAACCGTCAGGGTACACTAAGGTTAGTGAAACGATATCGCCATGGCGATATTGAATATCTCATACATTTTTAAAAAAAAAATTTGATTACTTAGACGAGAACCTTTTGTTATCGAGATATCGCAAATCGCGACAAAAAATATATAAGACTAATTATGACACCATGTGAAATTCTCATTGAGTGGTAATTATTTCGAAAAGAATTGGAGGTTACAACTCGACGCTTCGGATCAGTAATATGCTCTGATTGTCTTCTAGGAGAAAATATCGCGAGCAACAAAAAATTAAAAAATCACATTGTGAGTCAAGTCAGAAACGCATGGAAACAAAATTAGACAGTCTTTCAGCTTTTAAATGAGAAATAAAGGGAACTACTTCAGAAGTATGTATGCAATGAATGGCTTGGAGTGGCTCAATGGTTGTTTCAAAATCACCGATTGTATGAGGGTTACCGGGAATAAATGTTGACGCTTGAATAAGTATGTAATAATGTTTATACAGTCAAGCAGTAGGTTTTCTGATCAATATAAACAACCATGTCACAAGCATGCTGGTGTCAATACCAGTTGCTAGAGCAAATGGTCCAGCACTAGGGAGGCAGTAGTCCAATCCCGCTTCAGTCAGTGTTGACAGGACATGCTGTCCCACGGCAGTCGATGTCTCAACCGGATCGACTCTCACCTTCTTGATATCTCCCACCCACTGATGTGCATTTCTGTTTCAATCACCATGTTCACCGCGTGGAAGGGAATCGCTTGAGAGAATCACCAGCTGCTCGTCCAGCTGCTGCATGCAGATGAGGTGTAGCTTATTACCCGGCAGGTGCACCAAGTCCCACAGCAGTTCTCAGCACCTTGCAGGCCTTGCACAGGGCCTCCGCCGATGCACGATCGTCGAGGAGTTTCTCTTGGATGCGGTCGTTTCACCTGTCCAGGACTGGTATGGAGGAGATCCCAACAATCAGAATTTAAATTGTCAACTGGGGAAAACAAATATATTTGCCCATTTTTTTATTTATTTATTTTTTTAAATGTATTAGGTTAGTAATTAAACTAATAAACACTTTGAACCATAAATTACACAAATCCTAAAGTGCACTTTTGGGAAAATTCAGCACTGTTGAAACTGGTACTTTCACCCTCAAATGGGGGCAAAATTACTACTCATAAGAAGTACAGGCCACAAGTGCTGAATATGAAAGATCAACAAATGTATAGTGCATTTTGAAGATAACGGCTGCTTCCAAAAGTGCACTGATGGATGTTGGAGGATTCAGGAAGGTTCTAGCCAGAATACAGATGGGGTTAATAATGTTAAACTTGTTAAATGTTAAACTATTATTTTATAAAGAAAAGTGAAATAACTTCAGCAAATGATGGGATTTGATTGTTTCGTCTTCTACGAAGCTAAGTCCATTCCTACTCACTTTTTGGATGAGACATAATAGATGTTCCATGTTCTGAGCTGAACTTGACAGCACCAGCAGCCATAATAGAATGCATGTTCCACCACAGTCAACGGTTGGTCGTTCGTAAAGAAAACCAAAATACATAGTTGTATTACAGTTAAATACACACTGCCCTTTTTCTCGGAATTAAACCAAACAGCATTATTTTTTTTTTTAAATCAGAAGATTTATTACATCCTTTATTTCACAAAATAACCGGTTTTGAAGTAATATGCCTAAATTAATTTATGAAGGGATCCAACAACAAATGTAAAACCAGTTTCATGACTATTTTGACAATGTGTTATTTTTTTTCTTGCATTTGCTTTTTCTTTTCCTCAATTAAAACCGCAGTATTCTTGATTTAAAAGACAATTTCCAGAAAATTTACTGGTTAAATAGCAAAACGGTTAAACGTATCTTTAAAAAACGTGCATAGTTAATAATGCACCAGTTGCCTCAATGTCTGTAGGCTATTTTCACAGAGATGCTAAGCAGAGAATTGCATACAACATAGAAACAGACTACCAGCCACACGCGTATATTTTGTATGAAAGCCACAGTAATCAAAGAAACTATTACAAATTTTTTCAAGCAATTTTATCTGCTAACAGCTCTATGGAATTGGCTCCCGTTTGTATACAAATATTTAGATATTTGGCAAGATAGAGACTTTATTCTGTTGCATTGCCATATAAGAACTGTTCAATAATGATACAATAATTTAGTTTGGGGCCCATTTGCTTTGCATCGATACCCAACTTGCCAAGACAATTGCGTCCACTAAACCCTACACTGGTGTTCGTCTTTATCCTATCGAGATAGGACAGGCCCGGCATACCATATCTGGCGATGCCAGCTGAAGATTCAACGCCATGCTTTGAGTGCTCACGGCTAGCTACCAACCAAGGTCAAAGTTACAATTGTGAAACTGAGAGGCCATTATCTGCTGCCTTCACGAGCATCAGTTAATGACGTCAGATCTTTCAGGCTAACTAAACCCTATTCATTTTGGCTAGAAATCTTCCTCTAAGTCCACCAAAATCAAACGATACACAGAAAGTCGTGGGTTTGAAACCTGTCCAAGTCACCTGTGGAGTTTTTTCCAGACACTGAAAGTTATTAGTGCTTCCCCTTCATACATATGTCGTGTAAGGGCAAAAACCCAAAACTTTAATCAATTAGATATACAATATTATGTCCATGGTTCCTTACTTGCATGTTCCACATCCAGGTGTGAGCTCATCAAGGGAGAAGTTTTGTCCTTAGGGAACACCACTATACCCTTTCAGTCTATCGCAGTACTGGGATCAATAATGTTACCTGCATCATTCCAAAGAACAAGATTGTACACATTTGTGTTAATCTGCACTAGTCAGTCAAGACTGAAGGGGGTTAGGCCGAAGCTTCCCTAGACACTAATTGTCAAGAAAAAACACATGATCCTGACTTAGATGAACCACGATTGCGGTAAGTTGATGATGATATCAAACATTCCTTGAACAATGTCTGTCTGTGCTGCCATCATTTACCCTAACCCCAGCATTTGGTTGAAACCATCCCAAATTCGCCAAAATCCATCAACACATGGATTCCTGATGAAATTAAGAGCAGAAAATGCAAAGCAGCCATGGCTGGGATCTAGACACACAGTCCCGTGAATCAACAAAAGCAGCCGGTGGAGTTTGATGGCATTGGTACAGCAATGCAAATATCCATGGCTTGGCTATACACAGTCCTGAACCAACAAAGCACAGGAGTTTGATGATTTGGTACAGTAGCAAATGCAAAGCAACTATGGCTATTATACAGTCCTGAATCCAACAAAAGCAGCCAGGAGTTTGATGACCAGTACAGCAGTAAATGCAAAGCATCTATGGCTTGGCTATATACAGTCCTGAATCCAACAAAAGGCAGCCGTGGAGTTTGATGGATTTGGTACACACAGCTACATGCTCTATTCGCTGGGCTATACTGTGGAGTACTGAATCATCAAAATCAGCAAACCAGAAGGATTTTGAGGATTCGGGTAGTTAAGGTTAAGCACAAATAATCAAACATTTCCACTATTTTCTCATCAATAACAATATTAACCTCCTATGCCCAGGCTGAAATTTGGCCCAGTACAATCAAGACCCACAGACAGTCACTTGAGTATTTTGGTTGCATTGCCAATTGTTCACACATGTGTATTTTTGTTGAGTTAGTGCAAAAGTCAACAACACACTTGTATGTCCTACATAAGTTATAGTGCAGAGTCACACAGATGTGTATGTACTCGTATAAGTTATAGCAGCAGATCTACACAGTTGAGTGGTTTTATTGACTCTACCATAACCACATGTCCTTGCATTTATTTGAGTGCACTGCACAAAGTCAATGGGTTGGGAGTTACATGTTTTGGAGTATCTTTTGATTGTTAAACCCATAGGAGGGTTAAATGTTGAAACTTTCACACGCTTTTTTTTACATCCACGCACATCTTGGATTCTTTATAAATTATGGATGCATCCACAGACATTTTAACCAAAAGTGTAACACTGGCTTTACAAAAAGCAGAGCATGAACATACAACCAAGCACAGAATTGATGTACCTTCCAACGCTATAGAAAGAACTCTTTTCAACCAGCCAATTGAGGATGACATCTTTCTGATGGTATTGCGATTGCTTCTATAGGAGTCTTCAATCAGTTTAGTGATCTGTCCAAATGAGAAATGTATGGATCAAAGTGAAGGTATACAAATACGTAATTTCTTAGGAAAAATATGAAAGACAGTGGTTCATCTATTATGAAAATATTGGTAAAACTGATATTACTTCCCCAGATATTGTCTATCAATGTTACAACCACTGAACATTAGTTACACACAATTCTGAACATTAGTTATCAGTTAACCACACCGAACATTAGTTAATAGTTGACCACACTGAACATTAGTTATTAGTCGACCACACCGGAACATGGCTTATCAGTTGACCACACTGAACATTAGTTGGCTGAAGACCACACTGAACATTAGTTATCAGTTGACCACACTGAACATTGCTGGTCAGTTGACCACACTGAACATTAGTTATCAGTTGACCACACTGAACATTATTAGTTACTAGTCAACCACACTGAACATTAGTTATCAGTTGACCACACTGAACATTAGTTACTAGTCAACCACACTGAACATTAGTTACTAGTCAACCACACTGAACATTAGTTATTAGTTGACCACACTGAACATTAGCACAGTTGACCACACTGAATATTATCAGTTGACCACACTGAACATTAGTTATCAGTTGACTACACTGAACATTAGTTATCGTTGACCAATACTGAACATTAGTTATCAGCGACCACACTGAATATTAGTTATCAAAGGACTACACTGAACATTAGTTATCAGTTGACCACACTGAACATTAGTTATCAGTTGACCACACTGAACATTAGTTATCAGTTGACCACACTGGAACATTAGTTACTAGTCAACCACACCAACATTAGTTATCAGTTGACCACACTGAACATTAGTTATCAGTTGACCACACTGAACATTAGTTAATAGTCAACCACACTGAACATTAGTTACTAGTCAACCACACTGAATATTAGTTATCAACCACACTGAACATTAGTTATCAGTTGACCACACTGAACATTAGTCAGCGGACCACACTGAACATTAGTTAGTTGACCACACTGGAATATTGCTAATAAAGGACCACACTGGAACATTAGTTATTAGTTGACCACACTGAATATCAGTTATCAGTTGACCACTGAACATTAGTTATCAGTTGACCACACTGAAACATTATTAGTTACCAGTTGACCACACTGGAACATTAGTTATCAGTTAACCACACTGAACATTAGTTACTAGTCAACCACACTGAACATTGAAGGTCAGTCAACCACACTGAACATTAGTTAACAAAGGACCACGAACATTAGTTATCAGCGACCACACTGAACATTAGTTACTGCCGACCATACCGGAACATTAGTTATCAGTTGACCACACTGAACATTAGTTATTAGCTGTTCGCTGACTGAACATTAGTTATCAGCGACCACACGAACATTAGTTATCAGTTGACCACTGACATTAGTTATCAGCTGACCACACCGGAACATTGAAGTCAGTTGACCACACTGAACATTAGGTTATCAGTTGACCACACTGAACATTAGTTATCAGTTGACCACACTGGACCATTAGTTACTTACTACACTGAACATTAGTTATCAGTTGACTACACTGAACATTAGTTACTAGTCAACCACACTGCTGAACATTAGTTAGTCAACCACACTGAAATATTAGTTAATAGTCAACCACACTGGACTATTAGTTATCAGTTGACCACACTGAACATTAGTTATCAGTTGACCACACTGAACACACAGTTACTAGTCAACCACACTGAACATTAGTTACTAGTCAACCACACTGAACATTAGTTACTAGCTCCACCACACTGAACATTAGTTACTAGTCGACCACACTGAACATTAGTTACTAGTCAACCACACCGAACATAAGTCACTAGTCGCACCACACTGAACATTAGTTGCTAGTCAACCACACTGAACATTAGTTACTAGTCAACCACACTGAACATTAGTTACTAGTTTACCACCTGAACATAGTTACTAGTCAACCACACTGAACATTAGTTACTAGTCGGACTACACTGAACATTGTTACTAGTCAATCACACCGAATATTAAGTTACTAGTCTACCACACTGAACATTAGTTATTAAATACCACACTGAACATTAGTTACTAGTCGACCACACTGAACATTAGTTACTAGTCGACCACACTGAACATTAGTTACCAGTCGACCACTGAAATATTAGTTACCAGTCAACCACACTGAACATTAGTTACTAGCTCACCACACTGAACATTAGTTACTAGTCGACCATACTGAACATTAGTTACTATCAACCACACTGAACATTATTAGTTACCAGTCGAACACACTGAACATTAGTTACTAGCCCACCACACTGAACATTAGTTACTAGTCAACCACACTGAACATTAGTTACTAGTCAACCACCGAATATTAGTTAACCAGACATTTACACAGATTACAATAATTTGGAAATTGTAATCGGGTAATTACCAATGTTGAACCCTTTAAATACAAAGTGCACTGAGATTTCACGGTTATGAAATGCACTTTTAAAACTTCCGAATTTCAACCCCATAACCAACAACTTTTGTATTTCTTTCAGGTTGTTCATCTTGGCTGAAGTGCGGTGACTTCAGCATCCCCAGAGCGATGTCCAGCCTCAAGTCGTCGACCTTTGACCTGCACCACCCAGAAGTTGAGACACAGCAGCTTCTATGTGGAGAGTAGCCCACACACTGCCCGCTTTCTGCAAGAACAAAAGTAAAAAGGATACAGTGAAATTGTACAAGCTTTCATTCATTCTTTCTTGTAATATCGACCAAAACAAAAGTATTACTAGTCGAAATTGTCTCCAGTTGTTCAGAGCTCAGCTTCAAATAAGCTTTTTGTCAAAAATTTCAAAATTGGTATGTGGATTTTGTCTATATTTCAGGACACAAATAAGCATGATGTTACAAAAGAGGAACAACATTCATCACACATTTAAATGGTAATTACAAGATTATCAAATTAACAGTAAATCCTACAATTGTTACATGTATCAATCATCCTGAGAAATTACTTTGTCTAAAAGTTTTTTCATCTTAACCATCCTACCTAGCTGCAATTCTTTAGTGGGAAGTTGCAACAGAGGTGGTACTAGTCAACCGTCTGCTTTGGACTGTTGACCAAAATGTGCACACACAGGTACTTTTGACTAGTCTTTACCGTCATTTTGACAACCGAACAATACCAGACAATGCTTTACTCAGTCAAAAAACTGTCGACTCATTTTGGATTCCAAATGTACTTACACACGTAAGGTTTGGACAGGTTCGAAGCTTTTAAGGCACTAGATATACCTGGCAAGTATATCAACATTTTGACTGACTTTGACCCTTGTAATAGTAGGGAGGGTTAGAGAAAACAGGAATGTTGACGACTTACAAAAGTTGCTGTCTGGCATAAACGATAGCATAAAAACATTAAAAACATGTAAATAGATTTTCACAGGTTTAGTTTCATGACATATTTTTGTTTTACGATGAACATTCGAGTGTTGAAAATGAACGAATCAGCAACTTTCCAGATCTTAATAGTTACCTTGTTTAAGGTCACGTCTACAGTCTTTGACATATGTCAGTGTGCGCCGGATACAGGGCCAAGGAATGATGTCACCTCAGTGGTTGGCATCAACACCATAGGGTTGCAGGAGAGCCGCCATTATCTGTCAAACAACAACAATGAAGCAATTAAATTCCATTATCTATTCGATCCCTAAATTCCTAGGACCAACCCTGATTTCCAAACACCACCTGTAAATCAGAGGACCATCTCTGAATTCCTTGGAAATATGAGGGAATTCCTAAGACCATCCCGAAATCTTAACCAACTCCTCAGGGCACTGTATTAAACAATAAAATCCTTCAAAAACTCTCCTCCAACTGGCTGTTGTCTAGGGAGTTAGTTAAGGTAACGGAATGTAGGGTCCCTGATTGTCAAGTTCCTGGAATCATATGGCTCGAATCCTAGCCAATTACGACTTTGGAGTCCTGAATTCCCAAACAACCCTGAAATCCTAGGGTCCCTGTAATCCTAGGGTACCTGGAATCTATGGTACCTAGAACTATGTCTTGGTATCCTAGGGTACCTGGAATCCTAGGTTCTGAATCCTAGGTCTCTGGAACTTAGGGTCTCTGGAACTTAGGGTCCCGAATTTAAAGTCCCTGGAATCCTAGGTTCCCTAGAATCCAAATAACTAAAGTAAAACTAAACAAATGCTCTTATCAAGGACTTTGAAAAATTTCAATTATTAATAATCAGAGGAAAAACTATCATCCAAATAAATTGATGAAATCTAAATTTTATTGCTAACTTACCGTTGATCAAGTTCTCAAATGGGTCATGCTCTGGTTTTGAGTCTTCAGACCTCCTTTTTCAGCAACCGCCAAACTAAAACATGAATATGTTTGGGATTTCAACAACAGTGTGTAGATTCTACAGAAATATCTTAGCCAGATAGTTCTGAACATGTATAATGGTTCAGTTCTTATCAGCAGAGTTTCTAATTTTAGCGGTCGCCTCGTCGCCAAATGCAGCCAAACATCGGCGGCGACCCCAAAACTTCCTGAGTAGTCCGGGCGGCGCAGCTGCAAAATTTTGTTGTTGTGACATAATTAGAAAGAAATGCACGCCCTAATAATTAGGAACGCATATTTTAAACAATTACAGTGTTATATTCTTGTCATGGAAGTTTTTAACCCGTCAAGCCCTCTTGACATGCTTTGACGGCCGGTGTAAATCAAACAAATTGTCCTGATCAAGAAGTTTGGTTGCCCAAGACGCTGCTTTGTGGCATTGTTGTCTAGTCTTGTCTCATAGCAGTTAACAGTTAAGCAGTTGTGGTTAATTTGTTGTAATAATTTGTACTATAAGGTTTAACATTCGTAGTTGTTTCAAGTTGTTTGACCGAGAAAGACGTGGTGAATTGAAAATGGCGTATCTTCAACAACAACCCCATCGCCATTAAGACATCGACTAAATCGACCAACAAACGAGATCGAGACCCAGGGTACGTATTAAAAAATAAAAGACGGAGATCGCATAGAAAAAGAATGGAATTGGTAGTATAAATGGCTCGCTATCGACGAGGAAGAAGGGGTGATGTTCTGCAAGACATGCCGACAGTAATGTCACTGGCGCAACGCGCGGCAGAGGACAAAATTTCAAGGGCAGCAATACCTTCCAAAGTAGAAACCTCAAACGCACGGTGCGGCAAAAATACCAGCTGTCAGTCAATCGGGAGAAGCGAGGAAAAAGCCGCATCAGGGACAAGCCAGGCGGAGAGAATGTTGAAGGAATGAACTATGGCCCTAAACCTAATTGAAACTTGCTCAAATGCCCACGCCTGCCCGTAACTGCCGACCGCACACGGACTATAGATGGATGACCGAACTTGACAGCTATGGCTTTGATGTCGGACCGTATCGGACCCACAAATCGCACGCAAGTTCGCCCATTTTATAGCAGAGGTAAGTCAATTTTCCACAAGATTTTTTGTATTCTAATTATGACAATTGTAATGTTATCGGCTTGTATTTATAAAAAAGTTGTTAAAATGTGCTTGAGTTCCTATTATTGTGCGCCTATAAGAAATTAAGATTGAGGAGGGCAATATTTTGTTCAGAGTCAACGCTTTTTGGCCGCAAAGGTTAACCACAATAAGAACCACATGTTGTGAATTTGGGGTAATGCATATTCATTTGAAGAGCCCTGATTCAATGATCACCTGGCCAGGCAGTAGCGGCGGCTCACTGACTGGTAGCCAACCGTATACATATGGCGAGACACGCTGGCGGCCAATCACCGCTACGCAGTGCCAACCAGCGGGTTACATATGGGAGCGATATCACGGCGGTTAATCATCACACGCAGCGGCCGCCGCACAACCAGTGTATACATATGAACACGCTGCCAATCACCGCCACGGCAGCCATTCAGCCGCCATATGTATGAGAGACGCCCGGCCGATCACCAAAGCCAACCACAGTGTGTATGAGTCACGCCACAAGCGGATCACTGATCACTATTAAAAGCCGCTCTAAGGCCTTTACGCCGTTGAATGTAAACAAACAAAGCCGCGAAAACTTAATAAGTCGCAGCCGCTAATCACCGCATTTTATCACCAGCAGAAGTCAGACACTGGGTCCCTTTATTTTTCTTTTTCTTTCTTCTTGTTTTGAATGAAGAAAAACAATGTCCAAAGAGATCGATAACTAAATAAACCCCCAATGCAAAGTTTGTAAACTAAAGACTTTATTTAAGTTTACGAACAAAACAGTTTATTATTTATTTTTTTTCAAGTCAATCATATTTTTTGTTTTCGTTTAATTATGTTCTGCATCATTGGTTTAGGGAAGGAGCCACGAGACTGACGAGGAGGACATGGAAGACGAGGAGTTGATGGAGATCAAGAATCGATTAAACCATAAATAGATAAACCAGGCCTTACAACAACAATATGACATTTAGAACTCTCTTCAAAATACTAACCAGAACTCAATTGATCAATACCTGAACCCTTTAAAGATATGTAATGTAGAAGTTTGTCAGTAATAAAACTTAATACATCAAAGTCATGAAACAAAAATCTGGTTCACTAGAAACCAAAAAGTACGATTTGAGAAATAACTTGTTTTATTTGGGGGGCTATCCATGACCATCATGGTGGTCCAGAGATATTGGCCTTTGAGTTAATGTTCGTAGCCGAGCCGATCAAGAAACAAACAGTAGATATAGTTCTATATATGTTTTCCAAAGCATCTTTGTTTTTGTGATTGTGTTTCTTTCTTCTGTCTACATTTTATCAAACACCAGCAGATTCAGTTGATTCAACTGAAAATAAGCTCTGTTGTGTGAAGCAGCGAGTTAACCTCTTTGTTTGTGGGAAACGTATAAGCGACTGATGTATTTTTGAATTCGATTGGAAAAATTAGTGTTAAACATGTATGAAAGAATTCATGATACCCAAAAAATCTTGCCTGGGTAGTCCACCTGGCGAAGCAAAAAAAAAAAAGTAGCGGGAAAGCACTGATCAGTGATGTTAGGTTATCTACGTTTCCGCTAAATATGGGGGTTCACCATCCACTGAGTGTTTTGCTTATATCGACGATTTATCACTTATATATCGGCAAACATATCATTTTCTATAATATCGTTATTATTTTTTCATTTCATGCATGATTGCTTATTTTATAACCACAGGTGTACCCTCACAAGCAATAAATTGCAAGTTCACAATAAACTGCCAAATCATGGTAGAGTGTGTATGTTCTAATTTTGTTTCATGGGAATTTCTGACTTGACCCACAATGACCATTTTTTTTTAACGCGACATTTTTTAAACGCGATTTGCCGATATCCTCGATAACTTAAAAGGGTTT
The DNA here is from genome assembly GCA_029582265.1 of Zoroaster sp. YZ-2022. Classification (NCBI taxonomy): domain Eukaryota; kingdom Metazoa; phylum Echinodermata; class Asteroidea; order Forcipulatida; family Zoroasteridae; genus Zoroaster; species Zoroaster sp. YZ-2022. The sequence continues at coordinate 17,514 of JAQQFT010000041.1, read as the reverse complement.
TCGATATCGTAATCGAATAAAGGTATCGCGATAATCGGTTATTATCGCAGTTATCGCCATGCTTAGCAATTATATACACACTCTACTTGAAATTGTGTCTGTTAATTTCAGTGAGAAACTTTTCATAATGATCATCAGAGAGATCTATATGTAATATACACTTACACAGCAGAGACGACAAATGTATGTTTGAAATGTGTTTGGATGTTCGCTGTGTGCACTTAAGCGAATATATTTTAACCCTCCTATTGGTTTAACACTCAAAGACACTCAAATTTAAAGTGTCTCTAACTCATTGAATTGTGCACCAAACACATGCAACATATGTATGTGATAGGAAGTCAAACCCAAAGACACTAATCAGCGTAACTCCCCAACCCATTGACTTTGTGCAGTGCACTCATACACAGCTCTGTGTGACTCTGTGGTTTGACCCCACCAATTGGCAAAATGCAACCAAAAATCATGACTGTCTGTGAGTGCCGTATGACTGGGCCAAATTTCAGCCTGGGCATGGAGGTGTCATGTTCCATTTCACAAAAATGTCTTGGGTATCTCGTGATTTTTACCTTCAGGCGCATGTGCGATAGTACCAAAATTGCATGCAAATGTATGCTATATGGTTTGATGTTCATACACATGCTAAAAATCTTTATTATTATTATTATTATTATTATTATATATATTATTATTATTTATTATTATTATTATTATTATTATTATTAGTCTGTGTATGTGGAACGTTGCACAGCTTTGCTAAAAAAAAAAACTGATCGCCGACGATTTCATCGGAAAAGTGCCGATGCTTGGAAACAACCAAAAGTTAAGAAATTACAAGATGCCCAAGATTTAGAATGTCCCTCCACACGTAATAGAAATGGCGGTTCTAACAATGGATCCCAGCCAGATATTCTTGACTTGAGACTAATACACCAACCCTGTTCATCAGATTGACGAGCCATCCACATGGGTCCTTGCAGGTACTGAACAGTGACTAATCATGAGGTTTGGCCGATGCCAAATGTCCTCCCAGTAGTTTATCCCCAGTGCTTGGAGCGATTCTTAGTGAAATTGTTTCTGTTCAGAATCACATGTACACACACAGATGGACAGAAACAGTTCATTTATATATCGTCAGTCAGTATTTCACTGGTTTGCACCGCTTATGACCAGACACCGAGACTTTTTTGGGCTTAATATTCACTATGTGAGTAACAACTGACAGATTCAATTCAATATGCTTTTAAGTGACACTTAACTGTTGGGCATGTTTACCCTGAGGGATCTTTTATATCCTAAGTCAACCATCCACCTTCCCCTGTGCTTGTTAACAACTGACTGGTTCAGTGAGCACACACCTCTCCCCCAACTCCCAGGATCCCAGTCCCAAACAGTTCCCGCCCCGCACGTTTCAACGCACTAATCCTCCAGCATCCTGTCATCGCAGATCTCAGAAGTTTGCTTAGCAGCAGATTTCAGAGTCTGGTATTTTTCCCGAGGATTCGATCAGAGACACTGATCGAAACGCCGAAGCTGTACTCTCCAGCCCTTTTCAGAACTACTTACTACCAATTGGAGAATTTTACATGGTGTCACCGCAATTAGTCTTACTTATGTTTACTCTTGTTGTCAATGGGAAGTAAATTAGTGTGGTACAATCTTCAAAGAAATTAAGCAAAATTAGAGTAAAACTTGCAGCTTTGCATGGGTGAAGAGGATAAATAAGACTAATTATGCAAGTGACACCCATGTGAAATTCTCTATTGAGTAGAAATTAGTTCTGGAAAGAACTGGAGGTTACACTGGACGTTTCGATCTGTATGCTCTGATCGTCCTCAGGGGAATGCTAGACTCTGGAAAATGCTGCTGCTTAAGTAGGCTGCTTATGATCATGCAATGTATGGAAGATTAGTGTTTTCTCTTCCTGAGGATCTAACTGAGCATACCGATCGAAACGTGCTGAGTTGTAACCTCCAGTTCTTTCTCTGTGAATTACTTAATAAACTTAGAGTAATTCCTTACCATAGTGAGAACACTAAGCAGTCTGAGGGCACTGGCTTGTGTCTGAGTGCAGCAGCAATCACATCAACACTCAGCTCCAGCATGTTATAAACGCCCTCTTGTATCTCCGCTGTTCCACCGTGCATCGTATTGGATACCATCAGCTTGATAGCTTCGGGCATGCAGCGAGTTATGAACCGCTTGTGCCCCCATCGGAGTTTCCATCAGATCTGGATTATAGAGATTTTGCTCAGTCATATATGATCAGTCAAAAAAATTAACATTTAAAATCTATGTATTGCCTAACTTACGATAACACAATAATACCGAATATCGTGGATACCTTTTTTTATTCGACATAATATTATCAAGATATTGGCAAATCGCGATTAGAAATATATCGTGATAAAAAATTGCCATTGTGAGTCAAGTAAGAAATTCCATGGAAAACAAATTAGGACAGTCTTTCAGCTTTCGAAGTGACAAACAAAAGCTAACTACTTCAGAAGTACATACATGCTATGCAAACGAGTTTTGCGATTTACTGATGACGCTGAGAGGGTACTCTGTGGTTATCGGCTCTAAAGCAATCATGCATGAATGAAACATAATAATCGCAATACTATTGAAAATTGCGATATATGTTTCCGATATGTGACGGATGAAAAAATCGATATCGCCTAAGCTAATTATTGCCCTTGTTTTACCGATCCGAGTTTTCTTTTGGTTTTCATTGAATATTGATAATTTCCTTCTAGAGGAAGTTTTCAGGTTTGAGTTAACAGTATAAAGTTCAAAACGAATTTATAACAGTAACAACCATAAATTATCTCGGTATGTACATGTGCATGTAAATATAAAACCATGATTCTTATGATTATTTTGAGAATGTGTAATTCTGAAGCATTTGTTTCCTTCCTCAAATAAAATAACAATGTTATAATGAAAATTCAATTTCTGAAAACAGAAGAAAAAAAACACAGGCAATACATTTTTAAACATGATGTTTTCATGTTCAGTGTAAACAAAGTTCACACCTGTGCACATTGTACCAGGAGGCATAACCACAGTGCATGGAGAAAAAAAACCTCTGGTTCTTTGAAGTCATTTGATAATGGCATGTTTGCAATGTGAACTCTGTACTATTTTGGGAACACCGGGGCTATTTTCTTTACAATTGTATTCATTTCATGGCTGCCCACAATGTTGAAATTTCATCCTACTTTTTTTGTACATGTACAGTACACACCTGTGCACATTGTACTAGGAGGCATAACCACAGTGCACATGGGAAAAAACACTCTGGTTCTTTGAGTCATTTGATAATAGCATGTTTGCAATGTGGACTCTACTATTTTGGAACACCCAGGACTCTTATTTACAATTGTATTCATTTCATGGCTGCCCAATGTTGACATTTTCGTCCACATTTTGTACATACAGTGTATACTGCCCTAGATACATCAGTTTGAAACTTGTGTTCGTACTGGTTATTTTATAATTCAGGAGTATTATGAGTTTTACAAAATTGTTTATTCATGAAATCTACTGAATACTTTTAACATGTTAATGTACTTTACATGTATGTGTACATGTGTTTTGATATCATTTAAAAATATATTCAATGAATACTTTGAATATATTTTAATACATACATATATCGGGGTTCTGCCGGAAACCTGACCGCACTCGGATCCTGTAACCACCACTGGATTTGTTTTCCCCGACCACTACTCATTTTTTAACTTTTCAAGTAAACTTGCCTATTTCCTTTCCCGATTATCAATAAAAAAATTACAGATTTTGTCTTTACCAGTAAAAACTGAAGCATTTATATACTGGATATCTCCTCTCCCTCCTCCCCCTCCTCCTTCCTCCCTCCCTCCCTCCTCCCTCCCTCCCTCCCCTCCCCTCCTCCCTCCCTCCCTCCCCTCCCCTCCTCCCCTCCCCTCCCCTCCTCCCCTCCCTCCCCCCCCCTCCCCCTCCCTCCCCCTTCCACTCCCCCCTCCCTCCCTTCCCTCCCCTCCCTTCCTCCCCTCCCTTCCATCCCCTTCCCTCCCTCCCGAGTATTAGAGAGTAGTTTATTCATGACCGCCCAAAATGTTTTTTGGCTACATGTAATCGGACTACAACCACTTGTATACTTATATAAAAGTGTAAGTGACCCACCTGCCCACCTGCACTAACTATAATATGTATGTAATTGATCTGTGCATTTCTGAATATATTTAAATATGTACATTGTACATGTGTACACTGTACTAGTGTACAATCCCAACAAGGTTGAATGCATTTCAGTGTACATTGTACAACTATGAATACGAATTACATCAAATTACTGTATTGAACATCTGCACTAGTCAGGAAGTCGTGGGTTTAAGTCTTCCTCCACCTACGGTATAAATTACATTTGTTTGTTTTCACTGACACCGGTATTTGCCTTATTCGATAAATTATCCCAAAGTGAGTCTGTACTCACAACCACACTCTGTAGCTTACATATGAATGCAAGCGAAGGCCCGATAATCAGATAGTTCAAAGAAAAGTTCTTTCCCTGACATAAGGAATAAATAAATGGATGTAGCTATTTTTAAACCCCTCCTACTACTACAAAGGGTCAAAATCAGTCAAAACTGATATACTTAGAGGGTCAAAGCTGTCGAACCCCCATGTAGTAAGTACATTTACGGTAAAAATGAGTCCACTGTTTTGACTGGTAAAGCATCATCTTTATTGTTGAGGTGGTCAAAATGTCGTAAAACCAGTAAAAAATTTCCCTGTGTGCACATTAGGTCAACAGTCAAAACAGGCAGTTGATTTATTTGATCTCTATAATTTACTTAAAATTCAATGATAATTTGAAAAGCAAGTGCCCTGAAAAAAGACAAATGAGGCGGGTTACTATAAGGTGTCAACATCACAACCTCTTGTATTGGGAAAGACATGATGGCTACTTTGGTACAAATCAAACCAATTGCATTCAACTTATTTTCCCTCAGCAATCTAGCAAAAGGCGATAAGACACCCTAAAGTGACTCCTCTTTCTTGAAGAATGACCACTGATGGGTGAACACCCGTCCCTCCAACTCATTACAGGTTGGTTGTTGGGAACCCTTTGGGATATTTCCATGGCGACATCTTCACCTGTATCCATGCCAGACTGCTCTTGGCAAAGCTTAGCTTCCTGTACAGAAAGTAACAGAAAATAAAACATACATAAACAATACTTAATTACCCCCACCCCCTCACTATGGCTAAACATTAGCCCTCCTACAATCAGTGGCCTCTTGGTTCCCCTTCTGTGCACTGTCACACCACTGAGAATGCGGGGAAGGTGGTTCCATGGGACATTGCAGGCCATACTAATATTTTCCCAAACATTTACAGTGGCCTTGGGTGGCACACAGTTGATTTTGTAAGATTATTTGGGAAAGGACAGCAGGCTTAAGTACATGATGTACTGAAGGTTGCTAAAGAACAGAATTTAGTGGTCGGAGTGGCCTCTATGTGTAGGGAGAGTTGGGGAAGTAGTTAGTGGTCAAAATCAGTCAACTTACTGTTTTGACTGTTGACCCAAAATTGCATATGGGCATTTTTGACTGGTTTTACTGTCGTTTGACCACTTGAACAATGCTTTTACCAGTCAAAACGGTCGACTCATTTTGACCTGTAAATGCACCCATGTACTACCGTGGTTTGACAGTGTTCGTTTGAAGTGCACACTAGAATCCTGGATATTCAACATTTGACTGACTTGACCCTTCTGCAGTCACAGATGATTTCCTGAACCATTTGCTGTCAATTTCAGTTATTTCATCTCGTTTTTTCATGTCCAAACACTGATAATTGGATGGAAGCAAAAATGTCGTATCCACCACCACTTTTTAAGTTTTTTAGAATTTGTTTGCAACCACTAACCAGTTAAAAATGATTTATCGATTTTGGGGTCGAAGAAACTATCTTTTTAACCTAACCCTGCCCGGCGAGCACAGTGCATCAGGTGGAAAAGTCTGATGCACTTTGATGCATTCAGCTTCAACACCAGTGCATAAGCAGCCAAGTCTGAGGCTATTGAGGCTGGTCCCATTGAACAATGCCAGAGTTGTATACTGCTGCGTTTGGTGACCACAGACTCTGAGGCAGTTCGCTTTTTGGTTTTTGACCTGATGGATATTGGCACTGGGCAGCCGTCCTTGACAACGATGCAATCTAGCGTCTGGCAGGGTTTTTTAGCCAAAATACCCTGGAGGGGTTGGGTTAAAACCACTTATGATGGTTTGGACTTATTTCCTTCTAAAAAAACCTCCCTTCAGAAAAAGAAGAACCCTTAAACAGTTGCCACTGCGCATGTACAATGACTGTGTTGGTCACTAACGGGAGTTGACAAGATCAGACTGACATGGCTTGAGAAGTCATCGTATACCAAAAATGCCCAATTTTCATGAAATAAATATCCTGGAATAATTTAAGATATGCCCAGCATCACCCATATGTTCCCCACCTTACTAGGTAGAGTTTTTGGTTATAAAGAAAACGGGGCGGTCGGATCGATATTGACCTGGATGGAAAAGAAGAGCCTCAGCACAAATTGGCCAAAACAACATAAATCTGAGAGGATTTTGGGGTACATCCATGGCAAAACCATGGTCGAAGTTTAGTGCATCGAACTGATTGCCAGAATGTGGGTTCAATCAGACAGACCATGGTGCTTGTGCCCTGAGACACTTTACCATAATTCTTCTCCACCCAGGGTAAGGGGTACCTGTGAAATCTTACATGAATAGCTCATTGGAAATTTATAGTTTCAGGTATCCAACAATGTACTAAAAAAACAATGGGAATGCCGATAAAGCCTGGTTTTATGAATGAACCACTCTCCCGCCACCTTCCGAGTGTTTTCCGAGATCGGGCGCATTCACCGTAAAATTTGCCGCGCCTGCTGAGGGCATCCACTTGAGCTGTCTTGCGCCCAGTACATTGTGATTTAATTTTTGAGGCTTTGCATGGTGGAAATCGATATCGTTGTTTGGGTAACACCTGTGTTTATCTCAACTAAGTGAAGCTGAGAAAAGGTTCTAAAAATTGTGATTGACATGAAACGGGTTCCCGATTGAGTCAAAGGCCCTTTACATACCATGCTTGCTCAATCTCCATACATGTAGCTACTCTAAAACCCGGATTCTAAGAGATAAAAATTAAACACCGTTTTCGAGGTGAAATTTTGGAAGAGCGGTTCTGAATGAATTTTACCTCTTTTCTATCATATGTAAAAGTTTTGAGCCGTAATTGTGTTTAGTTTTGAGCGGAGTGTATTTTACACCTTTCAAAAGCTCTTATGAGGGAAACACACGCAGCGTGTGTATCACGGTGTGTAGGCTGATTCAACGGTTTTGGTGTCATTAGGATTGTACACAGTTAGGGAACGTCAGGTTTCATCGAACTGTATCTGATTAAATAAAACAGGGTTCCTAAAAAATTTCTTGTCCGATTTCTTGATTTAAAACCATTGTATTTTTTTCATCAAGACCTTAATTTGATATAAATATAATAATAAAAATAATAAAGATTTTGCAACATATCCATTCCTGCTCGGCCTGGCAAAGAAAAACATGAATAAAACAATATACAATGATAGCATAGGAAAACAAATTATGTCCCGAGACATGTACCTACAATGCAATTACAAATATGCATCATCTTTAGAGTTGTGACAAAAGATGAGTTTTAACATGGGACTTAAATCTGGTTATACTAGAAAAGATTTGAGTTAGTTGAAGATGATTCCAGAGTCTCGGAGCTGCGACAAAAAACCACCTATCACCCCAGTTCGTTTTGAAGTTGGTTCCTTTAGGAGTGACATGTTGCTGGAGCTAAATTGTGTGATAGTGTAGACTTTGCAGTTCAGAAATATAAATTGAGCAATGTTATTAAAGTTTGAAAATTTAGCATAAGTTTAAACAATTTTCTGTGAAACAGGAAGCAGTGCAGTTTTTTCCCAAGATTGGCGGATATGGCATGACTTTCTGGACAAAGTCAACACGAGCCTGTGTTTTGTAGGGCTGAAGAAGATATTTGATTCTCGGAGACCGTAAGGAGAGCTTCACGTTATCGAGCATGATGTGACAAAGATGTATAATTTGTTCAGAAACACTTTTATTCAAGTATTTCTACCGCTTATATTTTGATATGAAATGATGATATCAACAATGTTGGAGATATGTGGTTTTAAAGTCATTGTGAGTAAAATATAACACCAAATACGTGCATGTAATGAGGGGTTATCTCAGTCACCAATTGTAATGAATGGAAGAGAAACTTTAGACAATTGCTGACGTGATCCAAATAGAACAAATTCTTTTTTTCATCGTTCAATTTCAGGAAGTTTTGTCCACCCAACCGAATCTCTTTAATACATTTCTCCAGTGTTTAATGCGGGAATGGCAGGTTCTTGAGAAGATATTGACATATTGGTTTAGAATAATTTTCCCCCTAAAAACCCCTAGTCCGATTTGGATAGAAAAGTGGCAGTTTATTCAACATTTTACCCAGTCTTCCATAATACATGAAACCGGAATTTTGTTTGTTAAAATGGTTAACTTTTTTTTCTTTTTGGATCAAATGCAGGTAGGCTATGAAGTAATGGTTACATATGATGTATTGATAGTATTAACGTTAGTCAAACTTTCCCAATGAATCACATTAAACATAGGTTTATCAATAGATTTTATAAATGCATATGACGTCAAACGGTGTCCCCCTTATCAGGCTAGAGAAGGTCACTATTGGTTCATGTGCACGCCGGCGTATACGCCACGCCCAGAACCAATGAGTGCCCTTTTCTAACCTTATAAGGGGGCGATATTAAATTTGTGATGTCTTTGCTTTTATAACTTATAACTAGGTCTTTTGTCGAAGGAAATCCTGCCAAAAGCACTGGGACCATACAACGGGTCATCTGAATTGGCGCGGCATCGACGTCAAGTGTAAGACAATAATAAGAGTTCATTCACGGGGCACGCGGTGGTGCTGTTGCCCACAGACACCCCACGATTGTGGCTGTATTTGTGATAAACCTTAACGACAAACGAATTAATGCTAAAAAGTTAAGTGGTGACGTGCCCAGGTATGTGCATATCCTCTGTTTCACGCCGGGGCCTTATCCGGGCTTTTGGTAACACCCTCGCGTTGCCCGAAAGGGCAACTCGCTAATCTAACCCCCTCTGGAAATCAGGTTTTATGAGTTTTCGGTTTCGCGTGCCCGGTGCACATGTTTTGATGACGTAGACACATTGACCTTTCACCTCATTGGCAAAGTTTTTGGAAAATCTCAACCTAAAGCGGCGAGTGAAAATTGTACCTGATGATCGGCTTAAAAACTGTCGTCAATTTTGCTGAAGGTGACTAAAAATGCTCTAAAACTATTTAATCGTTTTTTGTTCGTTTGTCCATCTAAATGGTAAATTGGTGAGGTTTTATCAGTTCGCAACCAGGTAAATACGCGCCAGGGTCGATGTCAATACAGTATTTTGCATAATTGTCAGTGTGTGTGTAGCGGGGGGCGCCGGCCGCCACGACTGATAAGGCATCGCTGCGCCGAGTCTGGTTGCATGGCATGCGATGTGGGACTTTTTGAGAGTCGCGACTATGGGAGCGATGTTTTTGAATGTTATTTTCATGTTGGATATTTTCATTATTCTTTGTTGTTGTTATTTTTATTTACTATTTAGTCATTTTTAAATTATTTTTCCTTTTTATTTATTTATTTACAACCTTTTAAAAAATGGGACAAGAAAAAAAGAAATTGATATGGACCCGAAAAATCTGGAACGGTCACAAGTCAAATTTACATTTCTTTTTTTTCCTTATAAAATAATTGCCATTTACGGCCTAAAATTCCCGGATTCAACATGTCATAACTTCCTTTTTTTTGGTCACGGGAAGATGATTCTTTATCATTGTAACGTCTGTTCAAGACCGACAATGATAATTGTATTGAAGTCCGTTGATTTTGAAATTTTTGTCATAGCTACAGTGACATGACTGAACAAGTCTAACCTCGTCTGGTTCGATGGTCACATAACTCGGAGGAGCTGGATCTGAGAAAGTTTCTGCCCGTCCGTTCCCCTTGGATTTGCCGAGCCTGTCCACCGACCCCCTCCTTCATTTCCACCCCTCGTCCACGGTGTCTTCGACATGCCCGGTTGCTCGTTGGTCAGGATCGCCACGGCTTCGTTCACGTCTTTTTTGCTCAGAGTTAGGGGGTTTGACTCCGTCGGGTCGGAAACCCTTTCCGATGAGCATCTGACTATCTTCGTTCGGCTCCATTGTTGAGATGATTGATGCGTTCAATATTCTCAACACTTGGGGGAGGGCGTCCGGAAGGGGTTTGGGAAACTGATATTTTCAAGACGGCAACACCCCAAATTTATTCGCGCTGTACGTCGCCATGTTGTAATTTAACCTAATTTGATTTCGAAAAAAGGGGCGCTTGTCGAGCTTTTAGCTTTGCAGACAAAAAAACATTGATAATTTGAAATACGGACCCGCCGCGCCCCGCCGCTGAAGAAATAATTAAAGATCGCCGCAGCAAATCTCATTTCTCAAAGGGGAAAACACGAGATAGATTCCAATATTTTTTAATTATATTAATCAATATATTATAGTTAGGCTTTTTTCCCGGACGACTGTTAATTTCGGTTCTAAGGCGTTTTTTGCAATGTTCATAGCGCGGCGTGAAAGGCGTGCTGTTTGGCATCCATACAGTTGTCATTGTAAGGATAGCGGGGCTTACAGCCAAATGGATCATTTAACTTTTGTCCGATGAAGTAAAACCATGGGGGGATCCCGAACATTTTTTTGGGGGTTTAGAATCAAAACAATTACATTGAAATAATCAAAGGAGAGAAAACAAAGCACATTGAGGGAAAGTAGGTCACCTTCTTAATGTTTATCCCCACACTGTGGGAATGGGGTGGGTTTTCCCTCCCCCCTCTTTTTTAATTTAAAAAAACGATTTTAGGGGCTACAGCCCCTTTGCCCCAGATCCGCCTAAAACGTTGATTGTTTATGTTTTCGAGACAAAAAATAGTGGGAGGTTTTAAAAGGAAAGTACAATTCAACATTGATAATTACCCGAATCACAAATCAACGAATTAATATCAAAAAAAAAGTTGTTCTCAATCATCCCGAAAATTAGTCCGTCTTAATTGCTGTCCTTGAGAAACAAAAAAAGTTGCCGGCGGGGGGATAATGATTTGGAATAACATGAACTCTACAAACTATACATGTCGAGTGCAGCCAGAACTGAGTATGTTCACTTTCTAAAATGTGTTATGGGGGGTTTCTGATATTTCAGAAAGATTCAAACTTTTAAACTATTTTTTCTTCAAAGAATGCCGATTTTGGACATAACCAATCTGGTTTTAAGCCTCGCCATATTGAGATGAAACTTTCACAGGTTTTTTCAAATTTTTTTTGGAAAAAAACAGGAAGTTGAAAGTTGTACCTTCACTTTAAAGGCACTTGTGTCTGTGTCGAAACCTTTCAAACTGCTGCTTAACCTTTCATCCATGTTAAGCACTTAAATAAAACAAATTTAGCAATACATTCATATTTTGATTTTTTTGTGTTATATTTTGAAGTGAAAAGATATTTAAAAAACATTTTTAAACTTTCCCTAATGCCTAACAATAGGCCTACTTAAAACATTCCTTTTTAAAATATAATATTTTTTGCAGATTAATAACCATAAAGATGCACCCCGTCGTGTTTTGTCAGCGCTCCTTAACGCCCAACGTCTATGACTGTCAGAATGTTGAGGTCAAATTAGTGCCCTGTAATAATGATCGCGTGCCAGCACTGTTTGACATTGGTCAATGTTTAAAGGCGTAGCCACATGGGCGTTATAGCTCACGAAAAGCAGAACAAAAGTGCATCTTTAAACAAGAACAGGCACTTATTATGAGGCGTTTACATCATCAACTGTTTTGTAAAACTGAAATATTGTACTTTAAGTCTGATCTCTGTATATCCTTAGAGGTATATCCAGAGGTATATCCTCGATCTGACCCAGTTTCCGAATTATGCCGAAATTTGCCGAATTTGAAGTGAGTCATGGCCAATTCATACTTCATGCGAACGCAAATCATTTACGTCATAAATACACGGCGAATAAATTAAATGATTCGCGCAATCATTGGCGCGAAACTCGGGTGTTTAATTGGACATCAGTTCGCGTCAAGTACGAATCGGGCCCTTTACGTGTCACGTGCGGCATCTAATAAACCTGGCTGTTACACAAAAAGCATGAATGAGATAACAACTTTAGTGTTCAAGTCTTGATATGACCATTTAGGTCACATAAGGTCAAATGCCATATCACGGGTCAAATGCCATATCACGGGGCATTCTACTGCAGTTAATAGTCAGAAACAAAATGCTTAGTACAGTAAGGTGTATAAACACGTTTCGTTAGTTAACATTCAACGTTCCGTAAAATGTGTGTACTTCGTACTTTGTAGTCTGTTTTAAAATGCTTAGCAAAAATATTGGCTAAGTCAACATCTCTGTTAAGCAGCTTTATGGGAAAATATGAAGGTGTCATGATGGATGCAGGGAAATCAATAAATGTACAGGATGGCGTGAAATATTTTTAAGCCAAAACCTCCCAAAATCATTATTTCGTCCTTTGTTGTCTTTTTAAAAAGGCAAAAAAATTGTTATTTGCCTTACGTTTCGAACCTAGCAGGTGAAACCATCGATTTCGGCCTGGCCCCTTCCTTTATACCTCTAGACACCAACAAAATTTAAAACACACAAAATATTTGCAAAAGTCTCATTCGGGAAATGAATTCTATGTTTTGCCGCAGGCGAGTGTCTAATTTGTGACAAATATGTTGTTTTTATCGCTAATTTTAGTTCAATAAATACAAAAATTTTAAAATATGCAGTTGGTTAATTTTTTTTTAGTATTGAACAGTTAAAGAATGTACAACTTGATTATTACGAGATGATCAAATTAACAATTTATTTTCTTAAACTGACTTGGTTTAAATTCCACAATAACCATACCTTTTTCTCTAATATGAATGCACTTCAGACAGAATAGGACCTATCAGGACGACTGATACTTGTGCAAACATTGCACCCAAATTTTACTTTTAAAGACTGTGCTGGATACCGACGGAGACGTCATTACCGATTCCCTTTTTCGGTTCCAATTACCTGACTGAACATAAGCCACACAAAAGGAATTTTTAAATTTTTTTCTACTAAATTGTGGAGAATGGTGATGTTCCCTTGGGTTATTTTACATCCGGGAGTATTTATGTGTTTTACGGGTAACCGGTATCTGAAGATTTCCAATTTCAGGTATCCCGGGTTTCCCGAAATAACAAAAAAACACAACCTTATACTTTTGATAATTATCTGTTAATTTGATAATGTTGTAGTTACCACAATGTTGTACCTTCCCTTAAAGAGAGGAACGGAAATCAGGATTGGGAAATTTAAAAAAAATATGAAAAAATTCACTCATTATCACTGATGTCTATTACACTGAATGAATGGAGGGTCTGCCCAATAGTGCCCACAAATGACTGAAGCCATGTGAGGCCATTTTTCTACTCCCTTTACAAGGGGAAAAGGAATGCACATAGTTAAAATTTTCTGCGTCGCTCCACATACAAAATTTTGAACATACCACGATCCAAGTTTGACAAGCTCACTAGGCATGTGGCCTTCTTTCTATATGTTTTAACTAACCCCAACTCCCTAGGCCCATTTGCTTACACATAACCTGAATCCTTCCTAACTCCTAGGCCCATTTGCTTACACCCTGAATCCCCCTAACTCCCTAGGCCCATTTGCTTACAATAACCTGAATCCTTCCTAACTCCTAGGCCCATTTGCTTCACACATAACCTGAATCCCCCCTAACTCCCTAGGCCCATTTGCCACACATAACCTGAATCCTTCCTAACTCCCTAGGCTCATTTTCTTACATAACCTGAATCCTCCAAAACCTTCACTTCGCAAAGAGCATTTAACCTCCCAAACCTTCAAAATCCTTCACTTTCTAAAAAATGATTTTGGAGGATTTGGAAGGTTAGGTTAAATTAAATTACAACTTTGTTGCTGCTGACATGTCATAAAATTAAAAGATTTCTTAATAATGAGTTTCATTGAGTACTATACTCATATTCATACGATTTTCCGAACTAGTACTCAACTATAATCTGATTGACATCACTACTACCTTGGCGCACCGCTCAGCAGAGGGCGCTATAGCATATCAGGGCCATAAACTGATGGAAAAACAAAAACCCAGGAACCCCGGTTTGAAACTAACGATAAACTGATTTGTGAAGTGTTGGTCATTACACAGCATCGCTGTAAAAATGTCACAATTTTGTAAAACCCAAAATTTTATATTTTTTGGGTGATGAGATACATAGTGGAAAATATTTCATTGAATAGATAAGACAATATAAAAAAAATATAATTGATAAGTGAATCATCCTCACCCAAAAATCACCAAACATTGATTTTTATAAATTTAAATTTTTAATCAATTTCTCAAACATTTGGTACTTTATAGGAAAATGTTAACTAAGAACTTCCTATTTCATCCCTTTTCACTTTTACCACAAATCGGATCTGAATAATATTCCCCCACCAGCAAATTACCAACCAACAATTTAAGAACGTTTTGGACAACAAAACCTCCCTCCAAACAAATATTAGGGCTGTGCTGGGGATCCAAACGGGCATTACCCGGTTCCCAATTTCGGTTCAATTACCATAAACACTTTTTAAAATTCGGACTTAACATTTGGCGGTGCCAACGAAATCTGTGACTCTTGAACAATGTAATGCTTACACTTTTACAGACAATTATCTTTAAATTCACAGGGTTGCACTCCCAAAAAAGAAAAGATTGATTTAAGTATGGTGTCGCTGTATTAACCCTTAAACTCGGCCTGTTTTGGTGAATTCTGTTCTTTGTATAAAAGATTCTGCCTTACTTCTCAAAACCTTATCACATTATATACCATTGGGAAAACTTACATATGGGCCTACATTTTATCCAGTTTTGACCCCACCAACCTTTTGGAAAAAATGGCGACAGATGTTGTGTAAAATTGATTATTTCATGGACGCCGGTCCGAAATTCTACAGGGCTGAGTTTAAAGGTTGTCAATTTGTTACCATTTACAGTACATTTTGTACACCACTGGAGGCATGTTTTCAACACAAAATGAAACGGGTATTCGGTATCCAGTTTACTGATTTGGTATCCGGTTCCAAAATATCCAAAGACAGCCTAACAAAATATCAATGTAATATGTTTAAATGGCCTAAATATATTAATAGGAAGTTTGTAGTAGCACCATTTCTCGAATTGTGTGGATCTGCGAAAAAAACTGGTGGTTTGCCAAATAAATGTTTCAATCAGTTTACTCTGATCGTCCTCACCAGAAATTGCCATACTACGTGAGTGCCATGGCGAGCGGTTTAGCACACGGTTGTGTTCTGATGGCTGAATCGCCAGAATGGGTTCAATCCCAGCTGCAACCGGTGCTTGTGTCCTGAGCAAGACACTTGACCATAATTGCTTCTTCCACCCAGGGGTAAATGGGTACCTGTGAGGGCAGAGTTGGTTGTTGTGTTTGATTAGCCCTATATGCTGTAATGGCAGCAATTGAGCTGTATACTCCCCAGGGAGCTGAGATGGTTTCGGGGAAAGATTTATAGAGCCTGATGAGCAGGGTAATAATATAATGTGCCTTGGGCCAGTTTGGTGTTCGTGCGCTATATAAATCCCATTATTAATATTTTTATTATTATTTACTGGTTCTTCTCAGAACCATATGCTATTCTAACTCAGAAAATATAACCACAAACTTCCCCTTACGGTTCTTCCACTATGCAAAGCTCAAATACTGAAAATGCCTAATAAAATGTTAACATCACTTTGTTCACGCAGCCCCTGCTCTGGGTGTGATGAAACCCCTATAAATGATTGTGATGTAAATTGCAAGGAGGGGGATGATAAAAAGGTCGCAGGAAACCAAAAATGCCAAAGACCGCCTCGGGATGATGTCCAGGCGAGATAAAGACAACAAGGCAGCAAGAACACACAAGGATCATGAAACATCCCCACCAAGCCACTGAGGGTGAAGAACTGCATGGCGTGGCGCAGGAGTGTGGGCAGGTCACGAATAGTCCATAAGCTGAGGGTAAAGGTCAAAGTTCAGGTGAGAACAAAGTTGGGTTATAAATGAGTAGTCTCACTGGTCTGTTTCAAAATCAATTATATGGGCAAAAACAATGGTTTGAAATCAGGGGTGTGATCAGACATTTAAGAAAAAGTATATCATGAAAATAGGGCGGATGGCTGGCTTTTGCCAGCTAAAAAGGGCAAAAACCGCTAGGTTTCGCTATTTTCAGACTTACAAAATAAATTTGCCTCATATTTTGGGGTGTTTACAGGTTCTGTATAGGGTTTAAACAGTCCATACACGGGGTTTTGACACAAATTTTGTAATTTTTTTTACTTTCAAACCCCCCCAGAGGAAAAAGAGTTTGTGAAAAAAACAGCAAATCAAGGAAAACCTGAGACATTAAATTCCCCGGGCGGCTGCCTGAGAATCTTCTATTTTGTAATTATTTTCTCACTGGTTTTGTCTGTGCATCTTCCTGGTGTGTCAACTTCACCGGAATAAGAGAGTAACTGGGATATAAATTAAAAAAAAAAAAAAAAGTAAAGTTGAAAAATTCCCTTCATTTTGACCTGTATCAAAACAAGAATAAAACCATTTACAAACTGACTGTGTTTGTTTTACCACCGTGGTTTTTGGCCCTGTCTGCATTTAATTGAACGATGCCTCTAGTCGGACAATGGTTCAGCCTTAGTTACCAGGGCTGTTTTGTGGGAAAGACTCAATTTCTTCTTCCTACCACCCTGAAACCATCAAAATCCATCCCCCGTTTTGGAGGATTTCAGATTCAGGATATCTCCACATTGAGCATATGGCGGACTTTGATGGATTCAAGGTTTCAATAGTTTTTAATTGCTGTCACGTTGGTTGATGTATTTTTATGGATTATACTTTCATGTACAGCCAACACTTGTATGTGTTAGATTTTGATGGATTCTATGCAGCAACATACTATACAAATTTTCATGTGAGCATGGTATCCTAATCCCAAAATGCAGAAATTTAGTGGTGGATTTTGGATTCGGATATTCCAATATCTAACACTGGCGGTTCTGATGGGTTCAGGACACCACTTTTGTGTGTGACAAAAATGGTGGATTTTGGTGATTCAGGATACTTTCTAGTAAAAATACCCAAAGGGTTGGGGGTTTAAAAGGGTGAAAATCATGCCTCAATCTTCAGAACAAGTCTGCTGGACCATCTCATTCAACATTTTCTTTCAGAAAGTGGCAAGAAGAGCAGGATGGATGAAGAGGACTACAATAGTTTGAAACAGAATCGGGGGGTTTGT
>JAQQFT010000409.1:0-27392 GCA_029582265.1 Zoroaster sp. YZ-2022 | reverse complement strand
AGACTGCAAAGACTTAGACTGAGGAGTAAACAAAAGACAGATATGACATGTAAATATAAAGATTGCACCATCTCACCAAACATTTCAAAATTAACATGTGAAACAATATTGCACAGAGAAATTATTATAGGAAGCCAGTGATTTTTTTACAAAAGAATTACTATTTTTTGTGATAGTCAAAACAAAACATAACTGAAAAGTAGGAAAAGAAAATTGAGAATAAACAAGAAGATGCATGAACCAAAAGTACTCCCATGACTTGTTATTGTGTACTGTGTAAAACTGTACCACTGAGCGAAATACTGTAACAGGGGAAGTTACAACAATGGTCAATCTAAACCCTCAACCTATAAATCAATCATGGACCCCAAAGTGTAAGTAATGGGCCTGCTAACCTGCATTGACCAATGAAAGTTTTCTAGATATGCTTCGTGGAACAATGAAGAACTTCTGTCTCATTATAGTGAATGTATATGTACTCTAACGTGTGTGTTGTACATGTATATGTAACCTGTGATGATTATTACTGTGCTCAATATTGGCGCGATTTGTATGCGTATATTGTTTTGCAGTACAGCATACGTACACGTGCGTATATAATACGACTATGGCACATGATGATGCGCAGACTAGTCGCGCACTGTGTAGATTCACGTAAACTTACGACCCGTATTTTAGGACTGAAAAAGTCACGTTTATATTGAAGAAATTTCCTGTCATTGCCCACGAATCAAACAAACTAAAAGATATGAAATATGTAGTTTTAAATGAATGTCGTCATCCATTTCCAATTTAAAAATTCAATCTAAAAAAAAGAAAAAAATGAAGGTTTAGTATACTATGTACATTATTTATTTTTTTTACAAGCAGTACTTTGGCATTTCAGTTCAAGGGAAGTACCTTTTCTAACATCCATGTCAGTTAAACATTTATTTAAATCGCCCCTTACTCCCTATTTTCAACCTCTTGCAACTTCAGATATGCAGGAACGATGTAGGTGTGATTTTTGACATAATGAAGCACCAGTCGTCCAGTCAATAGGTGGTAATTTGGGGCCCCCTTATACTTTGTAAGCTTCAGGTTGTCCCCTCCCTTCCCTAGTTCTTGGATTCTATATGTTTTGCCTGCAATGATAGATCCAAATAATTTTAGAAAACAAATGTGTTCGTTTCATCACCAGTGGCGGTTATGCCACCAACACAAGAACTTGGTGGGAGGGGCAGACATTTTATTCCGTAAATTACCGATTCAGCAACGACTCAACTCTGGAAGATGTCACCCATTCTGAACTGTCACTAAATCGTACGCAGAGGAGACATATACTATTATAAATACAGATTGACCTTGTATTTTGTTGTCATACAAAGGATCATTGGTTGGGTTCATTTACACTGAAGTCATTTCACTTGTTATAATGCTGTAAGACCATGTGTCAATTTTCAATTTCTAGATTGGTTACAAGTAAATTAAACAGGGTCAACAAAGCAGTTTTCAATCGATTGTGGGATTGTGGGACTGTGTAACACAAAAAGTCAAGTCATGAAGACCCAACAGACAGTTAAAATTTACAAGCACCCATACAACTCTTTGATTATTTCATTAATGTCTCAATAATTTATGTACAAAAATCATGTGTACAACCTTGAAAATATATAATCAACTAATGTAGAATTTGTTTCAAAAATTTTATGAATTTTTTTAAATTATTTGCAGTATAGGTGAAAATAATGATATTTATAAACATGTCACAATAAAGGGAGATTTTTGATTACCTTTTACTCTCCCTGAGACACCCTAGTGTTTGTTCAAACAAACACCCAAGTCATTTAGTTAGGGTGTGTTGGGTGTTGAAAACACAAACTATTGTTTTGTTCGTTTTTTTTTTTTTTTTCTCCTTCTCCTTTTCCGGATGGATTGTCTACAAAATACATACATTACTGATGAACTTCCGCATGAACTCAAACTTACATTATATTGGGAACATAACAAGAAACTGAGTTGTAACGTCATGATTAGGTCATCAATGATATCGATTTTCCGATAGATCAAACCATATCTAAAATGTTTCACTTACGTTTCACCTCAGTGTTAGTGAATCTAAATCAACTCTGGTCGTGCTCACATTATGTATGGCATGTTTAAGGGAATTGAACGCATTTTACGCTTCGGTAAATTGCACTCGCTATTATCGACCCCTGGAAAAAAAAATGTTTTTCTGATCAATTGTGTTTCCTGCATAATGCTTATTACTATGATTGACTAATCCTTTGAGTTAGTTTTTTTATATCAGCATAATCTATTTATTCTGAAAAATCACTTTTATTAATAGCTCTTTTCGAAATCGTTCAAGAATCCGATTGGCACGCCACATATTTCAACAGTTGGATGCATGCCCAGTCTGCGGAGAAACCTTCACAAAGCTGAGGTTTTTTCACTATTTTCTGAATTTTCCTATCACCAGTGGATGTTTCATCGTTGAAAACAGACATATGATATACTACCGCTTAATTGGAGGGTGAAGTCTGGGCAATTGATAAATTTACGAGAATCTTTTGATTTAAAAGCCAGCATTTTAACCGGCTTCAGACATGTCAGATGTGTTGTAACGTTGGTTGGATGCATACAGCATGCATAGGCGATCAGTCAGTAATGTGTGCGGCGACGCCAGTGAAGATGGTGCCTAATTACTTTTAAACAAGATTGGGACTAATTGCTTGCGGGTACCGGTTTTATGTATATTACAAGTATGCTTCAAAAAATTATTACGTGGGTTTTTCTCCCGACTCTTGAAATATCATTAGACTAGTGCCTAGCGGTGGTAAATAATCTGTAATGTTAGGGAGAGTGAAGCCTGAGGCATGAGTACAATTAGTTAAATTTTAAAAAAAAAATTATGCTAACGTTAGAATGTGTTTATCATATCCAATAGGATGTACTCAGTGTAATATCTAATGATGTTAGCTCTGTGAAATTAAACACCATTGATTAATTTAAACAAACAAATAAATAGGTCTCAACCAGTGAACAACAATGTTTTGAAACTGAAAACATTAAAAACATTAGTACAGCTGGACATGTCTACCAAAATATCATGCATGTATTATCACATACATGCAGTGCTACTGTAAATTATGTATGTCGCATATTATTCTCAGACAAGTCAGAGTTTATGTAAAAAGGTACATTTAAAATATTTTGGGTTGACATAATATTTACAACAACAATCATGACATTTAGAAAAACTTTGTAACACTTATGGTGAAGAGATAAGTAAGACTAATTGCAGGTGATACCCATGTGGAATACGCTGAGTGTAGTAGTGGTTAGTCTCCTGAAAAGAAGTAGAGGTTACAACTTCGACATTTTTGATCAGTATGCTCTGATTGTCCCTCAGGATTTACTACTCAATAGAGAATTTCACATGGTGGCACCTCAAATCTAGTGCTTGCTTAATCATGAAATTTGAAGAAGTATCCATTGTAAGATACTTCTTCCAGAATTTGTGATAGTCAATGAAATCATGAAATGGTTTTAGAGCACATCAAAACAAACATGCTTATTTTGCAGTTTAATTTTCTTTTTCACAATGATCTTCCTAGATGGAACTCCACCTCAATTCTGGTGTGGCGATGGTTTTGATCAATGTATGGGAACATGCAAACAGGTAGGATTAGTTTTGCAAAGGTAAGAAATTTATTGTCATATTAGGAAACAGTCCGCTGTGGGTAGAAATGAGACAGGCTTTACAGATACTTTTATTATTGTTTTTAAGTAGCAAACTTTTGTATGTGTATAATCCCGTACCATAGGGAAATTGCTGTAAGGGAATTTACAACAACGGTAAATCTAAAACCTATGATCAATCAATCATCCTGAGAAATGATTTAAGGTTTCATGTTAGAAAAGAGGAATCGTTGTCAAAAACAGGCTTGAAACGGTTTTTGTTTATATTTTTTACAAGGATGTGTTGGTATACATATAGGCCCTACCAATGTTGCATATACCTTCCTTTATTTTTTATATTGCATTTTTAGACACATGGACCCCCAAAATGTAAGTAACAGTCCCTGAACTATTTGACCGGATGAAAGATTTTCTAGAGATTTGATCTTAACAATGAAAAATACAAATAATACACGAGGTGGTACATCCCGCATGTGTATGTATACGCGTATGTACATATGTGTAAAACAATGTTTTTTCTTATTTTGACAGATCTTTATGCATGCCCTTATTTCCTGGTATTGTGATGGTTATGATGTGATGGCGCTGCATGATGTTAACAATAACTTTTGCAGAGGATCACTTTCATTCCGTGAACTTCCACGTCCTGCCGCAAGTTGAATTCAGTATCAACCTCAGCTCAAGCACCTTATATGGCACCTCCAGTAGACCACCCCATTTTCATACTTTATACCTTATGTAAAATGTAACTTTTGGAGCCCAATGTTGATTTCAAGAGAGAAACTTCAGTAAATTCAGTAAGTAAATCAGGAGTACAATGTCTGTGTCAAACAACATGGAGTCAAGGAGATTGAGACAATTGTAATATCTTGAGTGTGGAGAAAACTTGAACAATATCCGTACTATTGCTTGAGGGATTTCACCAAAGAGGGATGTGAATGATAAATCTGATGTCGCGTACATCTGCAAACATTTGAACCAAACACCTGTGTCCTAAATCAGTGCACTATATGACGTTGGGTAGTAATCGTCCTTTGGGAGCCAAGCACACTGTTCATCAGTGCATCTATTGTTATGGGATTCAAAATATTCTTGGCTCTTTTCTGTGGCGCTCACCTAGCTTCCTAATATCAGTGCTGCTTAGGTATATGGTTAGTTACCCATGAACTTGTTTTTGTATTGTGGGCTGGGGTGAAACAACTTTTGTGGTTATCAAAAACGTGGCCGCACTTAATGTGATTAACTTTTCTTGCCTTAGCCAGGTTAATTTTATGATGTATATTTGAAAATAAAGGTTTTTTTAACTGTCTTCAGGTACCTGGAAAGTTATGTTTGCATAAAGACCGCAGGAACTAGAACTGAGGGTAAACGAAGAACCAGATATGACATGTAACAATATAAAGATTGCACCCATCTCACCAAACATTTCAAAATTAACGTAGCGACAATATGCTGCAGAGGAAATTATTATAGGGCTGTGATTCCCTTTTTTAAAAATTACTATTTTTGTGATAGTCAAAACAAACACAACTGAAACTAGGGAAAAGAAAAGTTAAGAAATAAATGTAAGAAGATGCATGAATCCAAAATTACTCTCCCATGACTTATTTATTGTATGTATAAAACTGTACCATGAAATTGCTGTGTAAAGGGAAGTTGCAACAATGGTCAATCTAAAAACCTATCGTCTTAATCCTTGGACCCCCAAAGTGTAAGTAAATAGGCCTGCTACTTGAGCCGTCGAAAGATTTTCTAGATATTTCGTGGAGATTAATGAAGAACTGTTCATTATAGTGAATGTATGTGTACTCAACGTGTGTGTTGTACATGTATAGCGTACTGTGATTATTACTATTGCTCACTCAATAATTTGGGCGCGGAATTTGTATGTATGTGTACGGTACATACACGTGCCTATATGTAAAATACGACTATACACACACACATGATGCCGTGAGTCGCGCACTGTGTGACAATAGGTCACGTACACAACCCGTATTTTAGGACTGAAAAGAGTCGTTTATATTGAAAATTTCTGTCATTGCCACGAATCAAACAAGCTAAAGATATATGTAAATATGTAGTAGTTTTAAATGAATGCGTCTTCATTTTTCCAACTAAAAAATTCAATCTATAAAAAGAGAAAAAATGAAGGTTTAGTATACTAGTAATTTTGTTATTATTTTTGCTTTATAGCAGTACTGGCATTTCAGTCCAAAGAAGGGTGTGCCCTTTCTAATCTCCTATTCAGTTAAGAACATTTATTTAAATCTAAGCCCCACCCTATTTTCAACCTCTTGCAACTTCAGATTATGCAGAATTGATGCTGGGTGTGATTTTTGACATAATGAAGCACCAGTCGTCAGTCAATGGAAATTGGTAATTGGGCCCCCTTTTACTTTTTATTGTTTGTTTGCCTCCTTTCCCCTAGGTTCTTGGATTCTATAGGTGCTGCAATGATAGACCAAAACAATTTTAGAAAACAAATATGTTCGTTCAAAACCCCAGTGGCGATAGTATGCCATCACCAAGAACTTCGGAGAGGGCGCAGACATTTATTCCAAACCAGATTACTGACTCAACTGACAACCTCTGAATGTCTGCCCATTCTGAACTGTCACTAAATCGTGCCTTGAGCGATACATTTATTATAATGCAGATTGATTCTGTTTTGTTGTCAACAAGGATCATGGTTGGGTTCATTTACACACTGAAGTTTATTTCACTTGTGCATATGTAAGATTCATACACACTAATTTCTAGATTGGTTACAAGTAGGTTAAACAGATCGCTCCCGAAAGTAATGGTTTCAATCGATTGTGGGGGTGTGACTGATTGTAACCACAAAAGTCAAGTCATGAAACCCAACAGACATAGTTAAAATTTACAAGCACCCATACAATCCAAATTCTTTCAATGTGTAACTAACTGGTATGTACAAAATCATGTACAACCTTGAAAATGTAAAATCAATAATGTAAATTTGTTCAAATTTCGTTTATGAATTTTTTAAATTATTTTTGAGTATAATTGAAGGCCATAATGACAGTTTATAAACATGTCACAACTGGATGGGAGATGCTTGATTACCTTTACTCCTCCTGAACAGTTTCCCAGTGTTTGTTCAAACAACACTTAAGTTCTAGTTAGGTATTTTGGGTATGTATAAAGCACCCATTGTTTTTGTTCGTGTTTTTTTTTTTTTTTTTTCTTCTCCTTTTCCGGATAGATTGTCTACACAAAAATACATACTTGCAAACTTCGCAGAACTTCAAACTTGGCATATACTTAGAACCTGCTAACACGTAGAATGAAACTGAAGTTGTAACGTCAGATTGGTGTCATCAGATCGTATGATTTTCGAGATCAAACTACTATATCTAAAAACGTTTCACTTACCGTTTCTGCCTCTGGTATTGGTGAATCTCATCAACTCTGGTCGTTACTCATTATATAAGCGTAACTTAAGGAATTGAGCATTTGCGCTTCGGAAATGCAATTGACACAACTATCGGCGACCCTGGAAAAAATGTGTTTCTGATCAATTTGTTTCGCGTAATGTGGTCATTATGTGATTGACTTTGGAAAATCACTTTTTGGTTTTTTTATGTCAGCATAATCTATTTATTCAGAAAAAGGTCACTGCTTATTAATTAAGCTCTTTTCGGGAGGTCGTTGAATCGATTAACTGCCACATGTTTCAACAGTTGGATGCATGCCGGATCTTAAAGGAAAACCTTCCACAAAGCGAGTTTTTCACTATTTTCTGAATTTTTCCTGTCACCAATTGGATGGATTTCATCTGTTTAAAACAGACATTATTATGCACACTTAATTGGAGAGTGAAGGTCCTGGGCAATGATAAATTTACGAGAATCTTTGATTTAAGAAATAAGCATTTTAACCGACTGAACATGTCAGATGTGGGCTATGTACGCGCGTTGGTTGATGGTACAACATGCAGGATTGACAGTCGAGTAATGTGTACAGGCCTTGGGCGCCAGTGAATGGTACTAGTACTGCTGACACTTTAGTGCTGGGACTAATTAAGGGTACCCGGTTTTATGTAAACAAAGTGCTTAAAATTATTACGTGGGTTTTCCTCCATGACTCTTTTGAAATACTTTTAGACTAGTGCCTAGTGGTCGGTAAATAGTCCACCAACAATGTTGTTAGGAGAATTGAAGCCTAGGCATGAGTACTGGTAGGTTAAATTTAAAAAAAAATTTGCTGCGTTAGAATATAATGTTATCCTTATCATATTAGGACAACTTTCCAGTGTATAATATCTAATGATGTTAGGCTCTGTGAAATTAAATAATTTGATTAATTTAAACAAACAAATAAATGAATCTCTGAGACCAGTAGAATGAACTTACAATGTTTTAAGGGCTGAAAACATTAAAAACATTAGTGGCCTGGACATGTCTACACTGAATGTCGTGCATGTATTAATACGGCCAGGTACTACTTTGTAAATTATGTAATGTCGCAATATATTCTCAGAACAAGTCAAGGGTTTATGTAGCACAGGTACATTTTTAATAAGTTTGAAGTTGACACATGTTTACGCAACAATAATCATGACATTTAGGGAGAAAACTTGCGGCATGGTGAAGAGATGAAGTAATGGACTAATTTGCAGTGTTTCAAACCAAATGTGAAGGAATACCTAGTGGTAGAGTAGTAATTGGTTCTTGAAAAGAGTAGTAGAAGTTACAACTTGACATTTTGAGTCAGTATACTCTGATTGTCCTCAGGATTTACTACTCAATAGAGGAATTTGTTACATGGTGTCACCGTAATTAGTCTTATGGCTTAATTATGAATTTAACAAAGTATCATTTTATGATACTTTTCAGGGAATTTAATAGGGATCACATGAAATCTATGAAATGGTTTTGAGCCATAAATCAAATATAAAACAATGCTTTATTTTGAGTTTAATTTTCTTTTCACAGCTGATCTTCCTTGATGGAACTCCCTCGAATTCTGGTGTGGCGATGGTTTGATCACTTGTATAAGGGAACATTGCAAACAATGTGGGATTTGCTGCAAGGTAGAGTTATGTCATATTAGGAAACAGTCCGGCAATGGGTTAGAAATGAAGACAGACTTTACAGATATACTTTTTATTGTTTTAAGTAGTAAACTCTTTGTATGTGCATATATATCCGTACCATGAAATTGGTAGCAAGCGAAGTTACAACAACAGATGAAATCTAAAACCTATAAATCAATCATCCTGAGAAATAGGACTTTGGTTTTCGCGTGTTAGAAAAAGAGGAATCATTATGTGTCCAAAAACTGGAAACTTTAACATGAAACAGTTTTTGTTTATATTTTTACAAGGATGTGTTGTTAGTACACCATAAATTACTACTGTTGTACATATTCCCTTTATTTTTGCATTTTTAGATACATGGACCCCCAAAATGTAAGTAACAAGGGCCCTGAACTATTTGACCTGATGAAAGATTTTCTAGAGATTTGATGTAACAATGAAAAACTCTACAAATAATACACAAAGTAGGTGCATCCCATGTGTATGTATACACACATGTATATGTGTAATGAAACAATGTTTTTTCTTATTTTTGACAGATCTTTATGCATGCCCTTATTCCCTGGTATTGTGATGGTGTGATGGCACCGTGTCGATGCTGCTGCTTTGAAGAGGATCTTTTCATATTCCGTGAGACTTCTGGCATGTCACGCTATGTTGAATTCAGTATAAAATAGCTACCCGGCTGCCACCTTGTAAACTGGCAACTCCAGTAGAACCAATTTCTACTTTATACATACATGTAAATGCAGCTTTTGGGCCAATGTTGATTCAGATGAGTAAACTTCGAGTAAATTCATTAAATTTCAAGTACATGTCTGTGCCAAACAGCTGTAGAGTCAAGGAGTTGAAACAATTCGTAATATCCCGGAGTGTAGAAAAACCGAACAATATCCATACTATTGCGCGGTTTCTGATTTCTGTAAAGGGAGGATGAATGAATCGTCTGATGTCGCGTACTGTCTGCAAACATTTGAACTAAACCTGTCCTAAATCAGCGCACTATGACGTTCAGTTAATCGTCCCTTTTTGAGGGCTATTAAACACTGTTCCATCAGGTACATCATTGTTATGGATTCAAAATATTCTTGAAAATATTTTCTGTCGTGTACTCACCTAGGCCTGAATATCAAAAGTGCTGCTTGCTAGTATATGGTTATACCCATGCCAACACTTGTTTTGTGTGGGCTGGGAAAACAACTTTTAGTAGGTATCAAGCTGTGTAAAGCACTTAATATTGATTAAACTGCATGTGCAAGGTTTAATTTATGATGGTTATATTTGAAATAGCCGAGGGTTTTGTGCATGCACCTGTTCAGTACCGGAAAGGTTATGTTCTTTATAAGACCGGTGACTGAACTGAGGTAAATGCTGACAGATATGACATATGTAATATATAAAGATGAAATGTATTTATCTCTACTACAAACATTTCAAAATTAACATGTGACAATATTGCCAGAGAAATTATTATGGGGCTGTGATTCCTTTTAAAAATTACTATTTTTGTAGTGATAATCAAAAACAAAGTAACTGAGCTAGGAAAAGAAAATTGAAATAAATGTAAGAAGATGCATGAATCAAAAGTACTCCCATGACTTATTTGTGTATGTGTAAAAACTGTACCACATAAGGAAATTGTGTAAAGGACAGTTGTAAATGGTCCAATCTAAAACTATAAATCAATCATGGACCCCAAAGTGTAAGTAAATAGGCCTGCTACATTGACCAATGAAAGATTTTCTAGATATTTCGTGGAACAATGAAGAACCGTTCATTATACGGTGAATGCATATGTACTCAACGTGTGTGTTGTACATGTGTATATACTGTGATTATGCTACTGTGTCAATATTGGCACGATTTGTATGTATGTTGGTAGCACAGGTACATACGTACACGTACGCATATAATACGACCATGCACACATGATGCAGACTAGGTCGCGCACTGTGTAGATTCACGTCAAGCACACGAACCCATCTTAGGACTGAAAAAAGTCGTTTATATTGAAAATTTCTGTCATTGCCACACGAACTCAAAACAAGCTTAAAAGATGTATGATATGTGGTTTTTAAATGAATACGTCTTCATTTTCCAATTCACAAAAATTCCAATCTATAAAAGAAAGAAAAATGAAGGTTTAGTATACTAGTAATTTTGTTATTATTTTTTGCTATAGTAGTACTGGCATTTTCAGTCCAAGAGAGAGGGGTGTACCTTTCTAATCCATGTCAGTTAAACAATTTATTTAGAAATCTACAGCCTCTACCATAACCTCTTTTACCAACTTTGCAATACTATATGCAGAATTGATGCTGGGAATTGTGATTTTGGCATAATGAAAGCACCAGTCATCAATGGAATTGGTAATTTAAATTTCTTATACTTTGGCCTATTGCTTGTTTGCCCCTCCCCTTCCCTAGGTTCTTGGATTCTTATAGTGCTGCAATGATAGACCAAATAATTTTGAAAACAAATGTGTTCGTTCATCACAGTGACAGTATACCTATCTGCACCGAGACACTTGAGTGGGAGGGCAGAACATTTTATTCCGTACCACTGATTCACAACCTCTGAATGTCACCCATTCTGAACTGTCCTAATCGTAAATCAAACACAGTACAGCGTACATTTATGCTCGTGATTGATTCTGTTTTGTTGATCAACAAAGGATCATGGTTGGGTTCATTACACTAGAAGTTATTTCACTTATACGTATGTGTAAGACCATGTACACTAATTTTGCAGAATTGGTTACAAAGTGGGTTAAACAGGTCAACAAAGTGGTTTCAATCGATTGTGGGGTGTGTGGAATCGTGTAATCCACAAAAGTCAAAATCATAACCCCAACAGACAGTTAAAATTTTACAACACCACCACAACTCTTTTGATTATTTACAGTATCTCAACAATTTATGTACAAAATCATGTGCAACCTTGAAAATGTAAAAAATCATGTCAGAATTTGTGTTTCAAATTTTGTGAATTTTTTTAAATTATTTGCAGTATAAATTGAAAACAAAGGCCGTGGTTTATAAGCATGTCACAATAAGGAGATGCTTGATTACCTTTACCTCTCCGAACACTAAGTGTTTGTTCTAGAAACAAACACTTAAGCTCTATTGGGTGTTCGGGTACCCAGTGACCGAAACACCCTATTGTTGTTTTGTTCGTTTTTTTTTTTTTTTTTTTTTTTTTTTTCTTCTGCTTTTCCGGGATAGAACTGTCTGCAAAAAATACATACACAAACTCACATGAACTCAAACACCCATATACTAGGGCCCACATAACACATGCGGAATGTAAAGAGGTTGCCAACGTCGCGATTATTGGGTCATCGAGATATCGATTTCGATGCAGATCAAACTTTTGAATATCTAAAATCGTTTGCCACTTACGTTTACACCTCTGTTAGGTGAATCTAAATCAGCTCTGGTCGTATGCTAATTATGTATGCATGTTTAAGGAATTGAAATATTTGCTTCGGAAAACCATTGACTCGGCTATCGTGACCCCTGAAAAATGTAGTATTTCTGATCAATTTGTTTCGCATATACATATGATTATTGACTGAAATCCTTTTAGGTTTTATTTTTTTTAATTTTTATGTCAGCATAATCTATTTATTCTGAAAAAGGGTCACTTTTCGAGGTCGTTAGTCGATTATTCTAACCGCCATGTTTCAACAGTTGGGTGCATACATGCAGACACTGCGGTAAAAACCTTCCACAAAAGGCGGTTTTCCACTACTGTTTCACTGTTCTGAATTTTCCTATCACCAGTGGATGTTTCCATCGTTGACGAAAACAGACATTATTACACATGCACATTAATTGGAGGTAAGTCTGGGCAATGACAAATTTACGAGAATCTTTGATTTAAAAAATAAGCATTTTAACCGACTTCGAGACTATATCAGATGTGTTGTTGTAACGCGTTGCTTGGATGCATACAGCAGCATTGCATAAATTGATGAGCAGTCAGTCAGGTAATGTCGTGTACGGTATGGGCGCCAGTGATTAGATATTAATGAGTACTTTAAACGTTGGTTTTAAAATTGCTTGCGGGTACGCGGTTTTATATGGCAAAATAAAAGCATGCTTAAAATTATTACGTGGAGTTAGACTGGTACCTGTATGTGGTAGGTAAATAGGTCCGTAGCGCTTAACGTTAGGAGAGAATTGAAACCTTTTCCCAGGAGCATGGAGTACCAATTGGTTGAATTTAAAAAAACATATGCTAACGTTGAATGTTACTGCCAATAGGATGTACTCCCAGTGTAATAATATCTAATAGATGTTAGCTCCAGGTGAAATTAAATAATTGATTAATTTAAACAAACAAACAAATAGTCTGAATAGTGAACAACAATGTTTTAAAGGGCTGAAAACATTAAAAACATAGCTGACAACTAGCATGTCTACCTAAATGTCATGCATGTATTAATACATTGCAGGTACTTTAGAATTACGTATGTCGCATAATATTCTCAGACAAGTCAGAGTTTATTAGCAAAGGTACATTTAATAAATTTTTTGTTGACACTAATAATATTTACAACTTAACAATCATGACATTTAGGAAAACTTGCTTTGCATGGTGAAGAAGATAAAGAAAAGACTAATTGCAGTGACACCATGTGGATACGCTAGTGAGGTAGTAATTAGTTCTGAAAAAAGAGGGGTTACACTTGACATTTTGAATTTGATCCGTATGCTCTACAGTCGTCCCCAGGATTTACTACTCAATAGAAAATTTCCTGGTGTCACCGCAATTAGGTCTTGCTAATCGTGAAATTGCTGGGTATCATTGTGATACTTTTCAGAATTTGTGATCACATGAAATCATGAAATGGTTTGAATACACACATAAATAAAACATGCTTTATTTTTGAGTTTAATTTTCTTTTTCACAGCTAATCTTCTTAGGATGGAACTCCCTCAATTCTAATGGTATTGAACAGCGATTTTTGATCGCAACAGCATGGAACACGTGTGCTTGCAGTAGGATTAGCTAAAGGTGCTGCAAGAGTTATATTATGTCATATTGAGGAAACAGTCCGGCAATGGGTTAGAAATGAACAGTATCTTTTACAGATACTTTTATTGTTTTTAAGTAGTTAAACTCTTTGTGTATGTGTAAAACCGTACCATGAAATTGCTGTAAAGGAAGTTACCAACAACGGTAAATCTAATCTAAGCCTATAAATCAATCGTCCCTGAGAGGAAATGATTTGGTTTTTCATGTTAGAGAAAAGAGGAATCGTTGTCCAAAAACGGAAAAAGAACATGTAACACTTTTGTGTTATATATTTTTACAAGGATGTGTTAACTACCGCCAAACCCAATGTTGTACACGTATCTCCTTTATTTTTATATTGCTGCATTTTAGATACATGGACCCCAAAATGTAAGTAAATAAGGCCCTGAACTATTTGACCTGATGAAAGATTTTCTAGAGATTTGATGTAGCAATGAAAACCACAATATGTTAATACACGGTAGGTGGATCCATGTGTATGTATACATACATTTATACATATGTAAATGTTTTTTCTTTATTTTGACAGATCTTTGTGCATACCCCTTATTCCTGGTATTGTGGTGGTCAGTGTGGCACTGCATGATGCTGCTGCTTTGCAGAGGATCTTTCATTCCCGTCGAACTCACGTCCTGCCATGTTGAGATTCAGTATGTGTGCCAACATGGCACTGCCTTAGCTCAGTAGAATAATTTCTACTTGCTTGCCAGCATGTAAATGTAGCTTTGGGCCAATATTGATTTCCAGAAGAAACACTTCAGTAAATCAGGAGTACAATGTCTGTGTAAAAACAGCATGGAGTCAAGGGAGTTGAACAATTGTAATATCTTGAGTGTGGGAAAAACTGAACAATATCCGTTACCA
Organism: Zoroaster sp. YZ-2022; assembly: GCA_029582265.1. NCBI lineage: Eukaryota > Metazoa > Echinodermata > Asteroidea > Forcipulatida > Zoroasteridae > Zoroaster > Zoroaster sp. YZ-2022. The sequence continues at coordinate 12,736 of JAQQFT010000409.1, read as the reverse complement.
TTGCGCGGGATTTCTGCTGTAAAAAGAGGATGTGATGATGATGATAACCCGATGTCAGCGTACATCTGCAAAACATTTGAGACTAAACCTGTCCCTGCAGAATGCATTGCTATGACCATTCAAGTTAATCTGTCCTTTTTGAGAGCTAAACACCGTTCATCAGTACATCGTGTTATGATTCAAAATATTCTTGAAAATATTTTTTCTGTGTACTCACCCAGAGCCCCAATATCAGTGCCGCTTAGGTTTATAGTTACCCATGAACTGTGTTTTGTGTGGGTTGGTTGTGGCTCTTTTTTGTTATCAAAAACGTAAGCACTTAATGTGATTAAACTTACTTTTCAGGTTACATTCTATGATGTGTGTTATCAGAAAATAAAGGGTTTTATGCACTGTTCAGTACACCTGAAATTATGTTCCCCATAAGACTTGCAGACTTAGACTGAAACGTAAACAAGAGACAGATATGATATGTGAATATAAAGATTGCTTGTACCAACATTTCAAAATTAACATGTGACACAATATTGCAGTAGAAATTATTATAGGGCTGTGATTCCTTTTTAAAAATTACTATTTTTGTGACAGGTCAAAAACAAAACAACTTTAAAGCTAGGAAAGAAAGAATTGAAATAACAAGAAGAGTGCATGAGATCCAAAAAAGAAATTCTCCCGATGACTATTTATTGTATGTATGCAAACACCATGAAATTGTACTGGCAAGGGAAGTTACAACAATGGTCAATCTAAAAACCTATAAATCAATCATGGACCCCAAGTAGTCTTGAATAACATAGGCCTGCTGCTTGACCAAAAAAGATTTTTCTGATATTTCTTGGAACAATGAAAAGAACTGTTCATTAACGTGAATGTATTGGGTTGTAAAATGATACATGTACACTCAACATTATGTAAAATTTGTTGTACCATGTGTATGTATGCTGTGTAGATTACTGTGCTCAATATTGGCACGATTTGCTTATGTATGTGTGTACGGTTTACATACGTACACGCGGGCGCTATAATACTGACCATGCACACACATGATTTGCAGAGACCTAGTCGCGCACTATGTAGATTCGTACGCTAAGCACACGACCCGTATTTTAGGGACTGAAAAGGTCGTTTATATATTGAAAATTTCTGTCATTGCCCACGAATCAAACAAAGTCATTAAAAGATATGAAATATGTGGTTTTAAAATGAATGTCTTCATTTTCCAGTTCTAAAAATTCCAATCTATAAAAAAGAAACAAATGAAGGTTTAACAGGTATACTAGTAATTTGTTAGTATTATTTTGCTATAGCAGCACTGGCATTTCAGTCCAAGAGAAGGGATGTACCTTTCTAATCCATATCGAGTTACTTGTTTTTAGAATCTAAGCCACCCCACCTATATTTTCAACCCTCTTGCAACTTCAGATATGCACCAGAATTGATGCTGGGTGTGATTTTGACATCAATGACTTCCAGATCGTCAGTCAATAGGAATGCTAATTTTGGGGCCCCTTTATATACTCTTTATTGCTTGTTTGCCCCTCCCTTCCCTAGTTCTTTAGGATTCCATAATTGGTGCTGCAATGAGTAGACCATACATCGTTTTAGAAAACAAATGTAAATCGTTCATCACCAGTGGCAGGTATGCCATCACCAAGGCTGGGGGAGGGGTAGATTTTATTTCCAAATTACCGATTCCAATGACAACCTCTGAATCGTCGTCACCATTCTGGAACTGTCACCCTAAATCAATACCTTACAGAAGTATAAGCATTTATTATATAAAATGCAGATTGATTCTGTTTTGTTGTCATACAAGAGGATCATAGTTGGGTTCCATTTACACTGAAGTAATTTTCCCTTGTTACACGGTGGCAAGACCATGTACACTAATTTCTAGATTGGTTACAGAGGTTAAAGAGTTCTTCAGGTCAACAAGTGGTTTCAATCGATTGTGGGGTGTGTGAGAGACTGTGCCAACAACCACAAAAGTCAAGTCGTGAAACCCAACAGACAGTTAAAATTTACAGTAGCACCCATACAACTCTTTGATTATTTCAATGTCTAACAATTTGTACAAAAATCATGGCCGCAACCTTGAAAAATGTAAAATCAATGCAGAATTTTCAAAAAAATTTTGCGAATTATTATTTTAATTATTTTGCAGTATATAGGTGAAAACAAAGACGGTTTATAAGCATGTCACAATAAGGTAGCTTGAGTTACCAACTACTCTCTCCTCGAACACCTAGTGTTTGTTCAAACAAACACTTATAGCCTTACAGATTACAGGTGTTCGGGTATGCGCCCGATAAACACACTATTGTTATTGTTCAGCTTTTTGGTTTTTTTAAATATTTTCTTCTCCCTTCTTCTTCTTCTTTCCGGATCGATCTACAAAAAACATACTTGCAAACTTCCTTATCGAACTTGAAACTTGGCACGGCATACTCAGGGGGCCATAAATGGTAGATGAAACACAATTTGTGACGTCATTATTAGGTCGTCAGATATCGAATTTCGATCAATCATGCTTTATTAGTTAAAACGTTTTGATTATTGTTGCAAATGAAAGACTACACACGGCTTTTTCAACGCTAAAAGTGCGCCCTCTGTTGGTGATATGTAAATCAGCTCTGGTCGTGCTCTATGTATGCGTAATTTGGTGAATATAAAATCAGTTCTGGTCCGTTGCTAATTATATATGCGTAAAAATCATATCTCAACAACCACAACAGGTAAAAGACAGTGTAGTTTTGCACATTATTTTTACAGATTGTTAATTGTCTCAAAATTATTTACTAAAAAGGTGACCCAATTTGTGCCGCTTACTTCCTGTCCAAAACAGAGTCAAGTTTTAATGTTTAAACAAATCATCTCCACAACCACAAGGGTAAAGTTGAATTTTTGTATCATTGTATAGATTGTTAATTGTCAAAAATATGTTTACGCAACAGACCCCAATTTGACCTATACTTCCTGTCCAAACTGAAGTCAAAGTTTAATGTTTAAAAAATCATATCTCCCTAACACCACAAGAGGTGCGAAATTGACATTTTTGTATCATTGTATAGGATTGTTAATTGTCAAAAAATTATTTATAAAGCAGGTGACCTAATTTGACCTTACTTCCTGTCCAAACCGGAAGTCAAAGTTTAATGTTTAACAAAATCATATCTCCACAACCACAAGGGTAAATTGAAGATTTTTGTATCTCATTGTATAGATTGACCAATTGTCGAAAAATATTTACACAAGGTGATCAATTTGACCCTTACTTCCATGTCCAAACGACGCCGAAGTCAAAGTTTAATATTGTAAAAAATATATCTCAACAACTACAAGAGTAACTACGAATTTTAATGTACCATTACACAGATCAGTTAATTATCAATAAATATTTACAAAAAGGTATTAATTTGACCTTACTTCCTGTCCAAACCGGAAGTCAAAGTTTAATATTAAAAATCATATCAACAACCACAAGAGGTAAAATTGACATTTTTTTGTACCATTGTATAGAGCTTAATTGTCGAAAAATATCTACACAAAGGTTAATTTGACCACTCCTGTCCTCAAACCGGAAGTCAAAGTTTAATATTTAAAATTTATCTCAACAACCACAAGGGGTAAATTCACAATCTTTCACTATTGTAACACCAGATTGTTAATTGTCAAAAATACGTTTACAAAAACACTTGACCTACAATTTGATTACTTACTGTCTACTGTCTAAACCCGGGAGTCAAAGTTTAATATAATAAATAATGATGCAAACTTCTTTTTAAAACATTCTGACGTCGTCATCACTGCCCCATACAACTCAACACCTATGTGTTTGTATTATCTACAAACACTGCCATCTAGTTTTTTTGTTTACTGCTTCTTCTTCTCCGGATAGACTGTCTACAAAAAAACACATACTTGCAAACTTCACACGAACTTCAAACTTGGCATGTACTTAGGCTAACAAGTAGATGAAACTCGAGGTTCAGGTGAGTGGTAATTCTGACCTTACTTCCCGTCCAAACCGGAAGTTAAAGTTTAATATTTAAAAAAATCATCTCAACATACAACCAATTGAACATGGTAAATGGCATTTTTGCACCATTGTATAGATTGTAAATTGTCGAAAAATATTTACAAAAACATGATTTAATTGTGCCGCTTCCTGGTCCAAACCTGGAAATCAAAAGTTTAACACCTAAATACAAAAAAAATCATATCTCAACGGCCCTGAGAGAGATAAAATTCACAATCTTTTCACCATTATTGCAGATCGTTAATTGTCAAACAATATTTTCAAAAAAGTGACCCAATTTGACCTTTACTTCCTGTCCAAACTGAAAGTCAAAGTTTATATTTTTACAAAATGTATCTCAACAACACTAGAAGATAAATTAATTCTTTTCTTTAACATTATTATGAATTGTTAATTTATCCAAAAATATTTTTCAAAAAGGTGAGACCTTGACTGAATTTGTTACCTTGCTTCCCCTGTCCAAACCCGGGGAAGTCAAAGTTAAATATTTTCAAAAAAATCATATCTCAACAACCACAAGAAGTTATTCACAATTACACCCTTTTCACTATTGGCACAGATCGTAAATTGTCAAATAATATTTTAGAAAAGGTATATTAATTTGACCTTACCCTTCCTGTCCAAACCGGAAGTCAAAGTTTTAAATATTTAAAAAATCATCATGTCTCAACAACCACAAGAGGTAAATGTAACATTTTTTGCACCATTGTACAGATTGTTAATTGTCAAAGAAATATTATATAAAACATGACCCCAATTTGACCTTCCTTCCTGTCCAAACGGAAGTCAAAGTTTAATATTTAAAAAAATCATGTCTCAACAACCTGAGGTGAAATTCACAATTTTGAAAACCATTGTACAGGCAGATCAGTTAACCGTCCAAAAAATATTTACAAAAGGTATTTACCCCATTTGTACCTTCTTCCTGTCCAAAACCCGGAAGTCAAGTTTAATATTTAAAAAAATCATATCTCAACAACCACAAGTAGAATTTTAAAAATTGGCCACTATTGTACAGATCGTTAATTGTCCAAAAAATATTTATACCCCAATTAATTTGACCTTTACTTACATGTCCAAAAACCGGAAGTGAAAGTTTAATATTTAAAAAAAATCATCATCTCCAACAACCACAGGAGGTAAGTTGACATTTTTGTACCATTGTACAGGATTATTAACTGTATCAAAGTATTTACACAAAGGTGACCCCTAATTTGACCTTACTTCCCTGTCAAAACCAGGAAGTCAAAGTTTAATATTAAAATAATTTCTAAATTCAGTGTTGTATTGTGTTCAATAAACTTCTGAGAGACTTCAACAGACATTAACATTTGACTTCTCCATCACTTCGTTGACGTACGTTAACATTTTAACTTCAACCGAACACCTTGTTTTGTTGTGACAAAGACCATATCTAGTTTTTTCTTTTTTCTTCTTCTTCTTCTATTATACTCTCTCTTTCCGGGATCGATTGTCTACAAAAAACGCAGTACTTGCAAAACTATATGAACTTGAAACTTGTGGCATATGCCATGAACATTAACACGTGGTGGAAACATAACGGTAACGTCATTAATTGGGTCATCAGGATATTAAATTTCGAGTCAATCATTCTTTAATGGTAGTTAAAATGTTTTTGATTTACGTTGCAAATGAAAAGATCTACACGGCTTTTTTCAACGCTAAAAAGTTGCGCCCTCTATTTGGTGAATGTAAATCAGCTCTGGTCGTGCCTCATTATGTAGCCGTAAAAATCATGTCTTCCAACAACTTAACAGATCAATCATTCTTCCCGTTAGTTAAAATGTTTTTGATTACGCCGGGTAATGAATGAAAGATCTACACGGCTTTTTCTAACGCTAAAAAGTGCATCCCTGTTACAGAGATATGTAAATCGAAATAATCTGGTCGTGTAACCATGTATGCATGTAAAAATCATATCCTCCAACAACCACAACCAGGATAAATTACAGTTTTTGCACCATTGTACAGATTATTGGTGTCAAACAATATTATACATAAAGGTGACCCTAATTTGACCACTTACTTGCTCTGTCCAAACCGAAGTCAAAGTTTAATGTTTAAAAAATACATCTCCACAACCACAAGAGAGGTGTAGAATTGAATTTTTGTTGTATTGGTACAGCATATTGGTTTGGTGTCCGCGAAAATATTTACACAAGGTGGTCCCGAACGACACTTCCTGTCCAAACCCGGAAGTCAAGAGTTTAACTATTTTAAAATTCATGTCTCTCAACAACTATTACAGTAAAGGAGATTACAATCTTTCCATCATTGTGCAAGATTGTTAATTGTCAAAAAATGTTTACAAAAACATGACCCAATTCTGACCTTTAGCTTCCTGTCCAAACCGGAAGGTCAAAGTTTAATATTAAAAAAACTATCATATCTCAACAACCACAAGGTAAATTCACAATTTTTTGTGCCATTAGTACAGATCGTGAATTGTCCGAAAAATATGTTACAAAAAGGTGACCCCACCCCATTGTGACCTTACTTCCTGTCCAAACCGGAATTAAAAGTTTAATATCTTACAAAGTAATCATACTCAACAACCACAAGAGGTGAAATTTACATTTTGCCATTGTATAGGATTGTTAATTGTCAGAAAATTATTTACACACAAAGGTGACCCCAAATTTGACCTTAATTCCTGTCCAAACCAGGAAGTCAAAGTTTAATATTTAAAAATCATATCTCAACAACCAAAACAGGTAGAATTCACGTTTTATACCATTAGCAGGATGTTAATTGTCTCAAAAGAATATTTACAAAAAAGATAACTAATCTGTGACCTTACTTCCTGTCCAAACCGAAATCAAGGGTTTAATATTAAAAAAATCCTATCTCAACAACCCACAAGAGGGTAAATTCACAAATGTTAAAATTACCATTGTGCCAGATCGCTAATATGTCAAAAGCATATATTACAAAAAAAGATATTTTAATTTGACCTTACTTCCTGTCCAAACCGGAGTCGTTTAATATTTAGCCCAAAGATCATATCTCAGCTTAACCACAAAGAGGTAAATTAATTTTTTTTGCACCATTGGCCACGATCGTTAGTGTCGAAGCACAAAATATTTAAACAAAGTTATTTAATTTGACCTTACATCCTCCCGAACACCCAGAGTTTGTGTCGAAAACAAACTCTGGAATCTCTAATTATATATGTGTTCCTGCCGGCTATAGGGTGATACAGTTAGTTGTGTGACAAAATTTGATTATCTCAAAATGCAACTTGTGGGACATAGTATTTGGACCTCTCTAAAAATGAACAAAGTTCATAGTTATTAATAGTTTCTTGACGCTCCTCTATATAAATCACTGCACGTGAGATCATATTCACTCACTTCTCACATCCTCAGGCAACGTATAGATGATCCTATGGGAGAGTAAATACTAAAAGCTCTGTGCATTTCTATGGAGGTCAACACTTGAATTCGCTGTTTTTCCCAATGGTTTGCTCTAATAAATGGAATGTCAAAGCAGATGGTGCGTAACATTACAGATTTACCTCGTAACTTTGGACAGAAGAATCCGTAGAAAACCCTCTTTCCATTCATGTAAAGAAGGATTTTGATGTAAGCCAAGAGGCACAAGAGGGGTCATGTCCAATCATTGAACGTTTCTCTTTCTTCTGAGTATAGTGACCTTGATACTAAATTGTACAAGGATCTCTATAGGTCCTGGTTTCACATGCACTCAGATCACTTATGCACGTAAAGTGTGATGGTTTGCAGTGGGTACTAGATGTGCCACAAGAAACGTGAGGAGACTCGTTTCTCTGGGAAGTCCACATCATTAGATTTTGACAACGATTTCTCCTCAACAAAGGAAAATAAGTTGTAGAATATATATTTATAGGTAGGGTTTTCTTAAGTCCATATTTAAATCCTCTTTTAAAGAAAATTCAGACCAACTTCGATTAAAAAAAAAACAAGTTTGATGTACTTACTGATCGGATCACACGTATTTTTTTGGGCCATCTTTACTTTTGATTTTGTGTGGAAGAATGTGGAATAACTAAAGTTGTTGAAGTTAAACATTTTAAAACTCTGGAAATACTTGAGTTGTATTTTGTATGTATGAGGTGCATGTACATGGACTTATTAATGATATTGTGCATGCCAATACTTTCTCACATCCACCGCCATATCCCCATTATATGAAATGGTCTGAGATCCACTGACCTATTGTTTTCAATAAACATCAAACGTGCTATGTGCACTCCATTGAAGTATAGGGTCATCGTCCTTCTGGCCATTCCACAAGAGCATCTTATCTTTTTCTGCGCGAGTAATGAGTCCGAAGTCAAAAGTTCTTCATATGCGTCTTAGCTTCAATGAGAAGCTTGCCTTCCGCTTCTAAGGGTAGAAACGCGTGCACAAAATCATGGTATACAACAGGTCCTTAACATTCCCATATAAGGTATTAAGGTATTTGACGAAAGTGAAGTGAGTGACAACTTAGTGATGGCGTGTTCAAGGGGAAAATGCTTACCAGGGCATGTTAAGCTATTTGTTTGCGGATGCTAGCTAACTGTTACTGCATGAGGGGAACAGCGGGCTGTGCTGTGTGGTAGGGAGCGCTTTATACACACTGGGGCACGGCTAATGACGCTGAGCGGGTCAGTCACGGTGACTGTTGTGCCGTGGTTCACCCACGAACCGTGTTCGGTGTGAAGGGGGTGGACTCCGAGGAAAGTATTCGGAAAATAGACTACCTAAGTTCAAAGGACGGCCCCAAAGCCACGTGGCGGAGAGGTGTGACCACACGCACACAGGGCAATGTAGAAGCTTGCCTTCCACGTCCTGAAGTAGAAACGCGTACCAAAATCATGGTATAATGTGTCATTAGTTTCAATCGAGGTTAGAGTGAATTTCAATTTAAAACTTTGAAGATTGCAGAGGGTTTTCACTGTGACGACACTGTGAAATTTTTATATGGGTATACACCCACAAAATTATACTCACCACTCGTTGCTGACTCTACAGTCTTCTGACTGATCTAAAAGCACCGCGGAGTTAAGACGAAGTTCCTCGTACGCTATTAATTAATGAAATAGCGTCATGCATTCACTTCGGTGAGAAATTAAGACTGCACTGGACCCGGTCGAGGGACTGTACCTGGAACTAAAATGGGGCTTCCTCGCGCGCGCAGACCTACTTAGTAATAGTACACGTACGTCAAGAAAGACTGACGTCAATGAACTATGTAATAGGTAAATTTACTAACTACTCGTGTTAGTGTTGGTGATGTTCATTATGTAGCAAGTATGATTCATACAGTACCAGTACAGTTTAGGTCACTCATTTTGAAGCTTTTAGGTTTATATGAGGTCAGGACTCCCGGAGCCTGGTGAAACCAGTCTTTGACTGTGTTTCTCTTTTTAATCTGCCTCAATAGAACATTATCACCCAGAAGTCTTGAGATACCTATCCAGGGATCCTCGATGGTATCAGACCCCAGGAATAAAAAAATAAACTAAGCTTGGTCCAATTTGTATTTTCCCCACCGACAAGTATGAGCTATATGTTTCAGATACTGGGAGTTAATATAATTTCCTGAAGTGGTTGACTTTTTGTTATGCGCTCTAGATCTATATTAGCAAAGTAAAGAGCATGAATTAACTTCACCTTCTACAGGTATGAAGGTTTCCTACGGAAACCATCTTTAATCATTCGCCTTAGGAAACCATACCAACTACTTTCAATCGCTTTTATTTCTTTCCTCTTTCACTAGGCCTCAGCATTGGGTAGCATATGTCAGTCTAGGACGAACACATGCTTCCAGGATTTTTAGTCCGAATGGACATACCGTACTTCCCTGTATCACAAAAGAACCCCTGAAGTTCATAAAATTTGTAGCTGTAAGCCTTTGCAATTCTTAGGTCAGGGTGGAATTTCTACCATCATTGAAGATGGTGTGGCCAAGATAGCAAAATTCAGTACACATTTCAAGTTCAGTATGCATCAGCAATAATGTTATGTCACTCGTTAAGATCAGTAAATTGCATCACTTTAGTTTTTTGAAAGAGGTATTGTTGAAGCCCCTCCCAGGCCCCCTCACTGGCATCCAACGCTGGTACATTTTTAATCATTCATTCAAGTCACACGATCTTATGTTTATTTCTAACCAATAAGCTCATGTGCAAAATAATTATTCATTTACCCTCGATTCTTGTGGTCACGTGTTTCTTTCTGCTTTTTCCTTTTGTATTGTTTGTTGTTGTTTTTCTAGAATGTTAAAATGTACAAAAATAATTTGCAGTTTGAGGTATATAGATTGTTACGAATCTTACCCTTTGATTTTGATAAATATTAGCACCCCTTATACATGTAGTTCATAACTTCTTCCACTTCCAATATTTTGCTGACGTGATGCAATTTCCAAGCAGTCTAAGTCCCAGAGTTGTTTCCCCGGAATCCTCGATTGCGTCCGCTACGAAATACCAATCCATACAAGGACGCTACGCTTTTTGCTCATGCCATATCCAGCACTAACGCAATGCATAATGCAACACTTCAGCGAGAGCCTGTGTGTGCGTGCTACACCCTCCCGCCACGTGGCTTGGAGCCGTCCTTTGGACTTGGGGTCTATTTTCCGAATACTCTCCTCGGAGTCCACCCTTCACACCGAATCACGGTTCGTGGGTGAACCACGGCCAAACAGTCACCGTGACTTTCCTGCTCAGTCATTAGCCAGTGGCTCGCGTGCAGTGCTCCCTACCCAAGCACAGCCGCTGTTCCCCTCATGCACTAATAGCTTAGCATCCAAAGCTAAATAGCTTTTACCGCACCCCAGTAAGCAATTTCCCTTAGACACGCCCTCCTTTCAGTTGTCGATCACTTCACTTTCTGTCAAACACCTTACTCTTATATGGAACAAGGACCTGTTGTGGTCCTGATTGGTACACGTTTCTACCCCGCGCATAGACCCGGAAGCTAAGGCTTCTCAAACCTTGTGCTATCACTAAAGGTGAGGCTTATGCTTTTATTCATTCCAGGCCCCAGATTTCTATATAATCCCCAAAAGATTTCCTGATCTCAGCGAGATAGTGCGGTCTCCGAATGGAAATCTATGCGACTCGATCCGGATCTCATGACGGTGCGATATACCAATTATTACGGTCCAGAGCCTCCGCCCGTTAAACCAATGGTTGCAGGGGCGCTCGATATGGCCATTGGTTCGCCTACAATGTAGCAGGCGCGTTTGATACACCCTCTGGCCCTTTCATCGACACACCGTAGTCAAGTCACCCCGTGGTCCCCCTGTCCGTAGAGACCGACCAGCCGCCCGCTCTCGGTATGTAGCAGTGCCCGTACCGGTATGCCGAGCGACAGCCGCATGAGAACGAACGATGGTCCCCACTGACTGCACCCACAAGGGTTGGTCTGTACCCCTATTCGGAACTTAGCACAAGCATATAAGTTTACTGCGACCATTGACATGTACCCATACGTAAAACTTGTAGCTTTGCATAGTGTGAGGATGATATAGTCGACTGAGTACGGGTGACACCATGTGGAATCTCAATTGAGTAGTGGTTCTGAAGAAAAGAACTGGGGTACAAATCTTCACTTCGATCAGTAAGAACTCTGATCGGTAGCATCTCGATTGTTTTGATTGAATGCCGGACTCTGGAAAATGCTGCTGCAGCATTTTCCAGAGTCCGGCATTCCTCCTGAGACGATCGGCTGCATACCATCGATCGAAACGTCGAGTTCAGGATACCTAAAGCTTTCAGGAACTATTATTACTACTCAATTGAGATTCCACATGGTGTCATCACCCGCAATATCTTCTTACTTATGTACTCTATACCGCTACTACTACTCCTGTCATACATGTTACTAGTGCCTGTTATTATTGTTAAATAGTGATGCATAATAAACCAACTCCCATTGATTGGAGATTGTCACAACAGCAAGTTTGTATCCTTCATTATGTTGTTGACCCACGAAAGTTAGGGGAATGCAGCACAAGATGTTGTTTAGGCAATATCATGTATTAAAGCAAGTAACTGTAGCTTAAAACATCTATACTAGACCGTTTTAACCACGGGCGTCGACGGTGGGGTTGGGGATGTGATACCCTCCACTTTTAGAGTGGGGACAGAATTCAAATGTTCCCCACACACACGCCACTTTGATGGAATAAACCATTTTTATACTTTAAACACTCCGTACATGAATACAATCCCTGTATAATCCAACTTTGAGTGTTTTCTGCGAGCTGCAGCAACCGGATCATCCTGACCCCTTTAATCAACTTCTCAAATAAATTTATTTCAATAATCCATACAAACCACTTGAACATGACATTGTGAAAAACTATAATTACTTCTTTTCACTCAGTGGACGATCTTATGAAATTGCCCTCTGGACATTGCTATAATAACTATGGGTTTATTATGGTAATGACCTTAAATTAAAGTCATCATCTGTTTCTCTTAACATTTATGAAAGGTAACACCCCACTCATTGCTGTGTTGACTGCCAGATACACGAAAAAACCACTTAAAAAAACCTTCAATTTGGAAAAAGAGTGAAACGTACACCCCTGATCTATACAAAGCCAACCCTTTCAGAGCTCAGTTAGCAATGTCATGACCTCCATACAAAGCGCATTTAATTAATATAATTTACCCAAACCCTTTAAATTAAATTTTTT